>JAPYZB010001630.1:0-13890 GCA_030522745.1 Eupelmus kiefferi | reverse complement strand
AAGATTTTGAAAGCCGGTTTGAAATTGCTTTTTTCATATTTTACTCGCATCATCACATATTTTATTATTCAATTAGGAAACTCCCAACAAGCCGCGCTCCCTTCGCAAAAGCCAACTCCCAGGATTTGCATAAGCCTGGTCTGTCTATACTCCAGCTTCGAAAATTCCAGCGCTATGCACTCTCCTCCATACACAAGTCCTATAGAGCGGCGCGCTCGTAAATTTTTCACCCGCGCATCGCCGGCCGCAAAGCAAACTCGCACGACGTCGCGCACGGTCAGTCCGCGCGCTCGCGCGCTCAAAGGCCCTCTCCTTCTCGTGAAAAGCAGCTCCCCCCCAAGCCTTCGTTTCGCTCGCAGCTACTTAACGTGGCATTAAATTTTTGATAACGCGATGCTATGCTCCGTACGTATACAAGCGAAAGAGCAAAAATGCGAGAAGGAAGAAAAGAGAGGGGGGGGGGCAAAGTTGCGACGCCATTAAGATAATCTCAGCGACGTTTCGCGCGCGAGGAGAGCGACTTATGCTTCGAGCCCACGCGCAGCCTGTAATTATAGATAAAGCGCTGAATAAAATTCCGAGAAATACGCAAGAGAAAGCGTCGAGCGTGGCGGAGTTCTCTTTCCGGAACACGTGTAGCCGGCGCTCGAGGATAACAATCAGCGGCGGAACGAAGCGCGAATCCACGAGGTATATATGAGAGTAATCCGATATTACACGGCCCACCGCGTCACGACGTCCACTGCATTTTTCGCTCTGGTTTGATGCCGGACGCTGATGCGGTGCGAGTTTAGAGAACGGCGTTTAAGGTTTGTGGTTTAAGCGCCGTAAATGTAGAGCCGGTCAATCAGAAGAGAGCGTAAATAGTTTCAGATTGGCTTCTAATTTTCTTTCTTTTAAGTTATTGTTACTGTTGATGAAAGTGATCTATTTAATGATTTTTAGTTACGATGTAAGCTGCTTAAGTAAAATTAGTTAATGAGACATCTTTAAAAATAAGAACAATAGACCTATCTAATATATTGACTCGGCATCTATTTTATTATACCAGTAATCAACCTTTAATCTAGGTTCTCTAGCAGCGATAGCTTTTATGAATTAACGATTTTTTAAGTAAAAACGTTTAAACGTAGGCGTTACCTTATTACAAGTTGATCTTACGAGTGTCTTATTAAGAGTTGATCTTACGAGTGTCTTATTATGGGAGATAGGTTTCATTTTTAAACAGTTTAATAGATAGTGTACCTAAACTACCGCAAGAGAAATGAACTCGTGAATTTACTTTTACAATATTTAAAGATAATTATGTTGTTACACCAACATCTAAATGTTAGAAATTTTTATATCTTTTAAGCAAAATCAGTGGGTTTGAATCTTGTTCCAGTTGCTTTACACAACCTCTAATTCATCTATCAGCATTGTTAAATCTAGATAAGTTACTTGATTTTCATGATCACAACTTAAATTTTATATGAATTAATTAAAACTGTCTGACTATTTCTACTTTTCAATCACTTATATTACTACTGACAAAAAAAAAATGACAACTGATTTTCAAAAAATTACTTAATATGCACATGCACAGGCACACGCACACACACTGTGCATGTTCTTATACACGTACATGCACAGGCACACGCACACACACTGTGCATGTTCTTATACACGTACATGCACATATCCCCACATACACACATATTACGTATATGAGCAAATCCACAAAAAATCTCTTTAGCGGTTCCAAAAACTTTGAGCTTTACCTTTTTTTCTTGTTCTATGGGTCATATAATAGACGAAAAAATTCTCTATACACAATTTTTAAAAACTTATTTTTTTTATTAACAAATTAAGATTTTAATCAAAACTGTAAATGTGCGTTTTTTCGTTATTTTGCGCCTAAGCAAAATTCATGTCAAAGCTCTCCAAGTTAACATCTATCAAAGAGCCAAAAAGCATTATAAAGTATGAAATTAGAACTTTAAAATGATTTAAACTTTAAAAAATATTAATTAGAAGAACTACGGCAGTGATTTAAAAAAATGATAATATTCTAGAAATCGAAAATTCTGTACTTAATTCCGCATAATCCTACTTCATCAGTTTTCTGACAAAATTTGACGTTATATCACTGAGCAAACATAATTATTCGTTAATTAATGTCCCTATCAAAACCCCCGTGTTTTACATAAGGCACTGTGTTTAAGAGTAGGACAAAATCGGACCAGAATCCGATGGGGAATACCTGCTGCCTATCAAAATCCCAAGGTATTTCTACACGTGGTATATTGGAGATATTACAGTGTCATATCTTATGAGTAAGAAAAAAGCTAAATTAAAAGTTTAATAATTTAATTAACTACTACTGCTTGAAAATTACAAGAAATATTTATACTTCTATTCAATGTATTCTTACAATTCAATATAAAATCTTATGTTACTTATAATTGGATTACCTATAAAAGTTTTCAATTTCTATTTCTAAAATTATTTTAATTAAATTTATATAATAAATTTTTTGCAGAATTATAAAATTATTATAATAATAATTAATACCATTAAAATAAATTGCACATTTTGCAAAGTATACTCTATGATTTTACTAGGTATTCTAATCCATTAAACGCCAAAACTGCTCAATTTGAAAAAGAGTTAGAATCATCGCGCAGCTCATTAAAAAATTACAGAGTGAGAGATTATTGGCAAGACTGAAGAAGCTCAAAAGATCATAAAATTCCAAATACCATCAGTCAGCCACAATTTTCAATCTACCTCGTCTTCTGTAACATTGAAATTTGACTTTTCAACTCTCTCTCTCTCTCTCTCTCTCTCTCTCTCTCTCTCTCTCTTCGCCTCTCTCTCTCTCTCTCTCTTTCTCTTTCTCTCTCTCACTTTCGCAGCGCGCATACTCTGCGACATTGCCGCGCACGCGTTCGTAGGCGGACCTTGCTGCGTACCGCGGGGCTAACGCGCGGTGGTTTTAGAGCGAGAGAGAGAGAGAGAGAGAGAGAGAGAGAGATAGAGAGAGATATTGAGAGCGGGGGTGGGAGGCTAGGCGCTTAGTGGCGCCAGAGGGCGGTCGACCTGGGAAACAAGCTCTGGGCGGTCGGGCCGCGAGCGAGCCGTCAGTCGCGAGGGAACCGCCGTCGTGGCGACGTGCGCGCGCGCATCCTTCTACTTGAGTTTTGTACAGCGCTGACTCTCCGGCTTGTACGTGTGTATACATACCTGTGCCCCCGCGGCCTACTCGTGTGTGCACCGACCCCCGAACCCCCCCTCTTCGCCGCCGTGTGTGTACGTATTGTGTGAGGAGGTGCACTCGAGCGATACTGCCAGTTCACGTGCTCCTTAAACTGTATATGCTCCGAAAAGAAGAATGTGGTAATTGCAGTTTTAGCCTGGATACGCTGCTTCGTTTGTTATTTTTTTTTCTTTTTTTTTATTGTTCTTTTTTATTTGAGTTTGGAAGACGGCGCTAGTGGTAACAGTGAAATAGCAGCGGTACCCTTGCTATTCAGATTCGTGATATTTTGTTTTATTGCTCCCTCTTTTGTCTTCCTTGATTTCCGTTTCGTGGTTGATTTCTATTATTTTTGTTTAACAGTGCTAAAAGTGAATCATTATTTACTCGCGTACACTCCGGGATACTTGTGATTTCAGTTATCTTTAACGTTCTCAAAACTCGTATATTCGGATATTCGCTTTTTACTTTTATTTTTATACCTAACAATAGTGGTAACAGTGAAAAGTTTTTTAAGAATGTCAAGCTACGGCGTTGTTGCATTGCCGAAACAGAATGTAAATGTGGCTCTGGAAACCGGGGCATTGTAGAAAGTGACTGTTCTGGAAATGTGAACGTTTCCCGAAGTTATTGTTCGCGAGAGAAGAGAGTACGACAGCAACGCATGCTACCAAAGTCGACGGATTGTCAGAGGAGGCTTTAAACGCGCGGTTCTTGCGCTTCGCGCAATGCAGTTGCCGCCGCTTTATTGCGAGCGTTCCAAAATGTTTCGACGCTTGTTTTATTTACCAGTAAAATTTAAAACCATTTTAGACTTGTTTTAACAGCAGCGTTATGAATTTTAAGCCGAGTACTGCTGGGAAATTGCAATAAAAGTTTGCTTTTTTTAGTTTGTTTTAAGCTGACGTGAAATAGTGAAAAATAATCCAATTTATTTCGATGACTTTTTGCACCAGAGGATTATATTAAGTGAATCAATTCAAAAGTTCTTTTTTCAAAAAATCTTTTTCGTAATTATTATCAATTTTGAAACATATATATAAATTATGCCAATGGACGTTAGAGTGGATTAAATCGCATGTATTATCCTTATCTTTCTGTGTAACATATTATCTACTAGTGAAGTTCAGTTTCAAATTTATCATTAACAATTCAAGAATTGTAAGACTGAAAATTTCTATTGTAAATTTTAAAAGTTTTGCATAATTTAGTTTTAATTTTCTTCTTAATTCACAATAAAAATAATGGCAACATTAGATTAAGATACAGCATATAAACTTAATTCAAAAGCATCAAAACGAGTTAAAATTTAGTTTCGCAAAACATATTTTTATATATTACAACAGCCATTAAACCACGGTAGTTTTATTCCCAGATTAAACCTCAGGAGCTTTATCAACACATTCGCGGTACAAATACTTTTATGACGTTGCACATGACAGAGATAAAACTATTATTCTCCTTTTAAAAAATATTAAGTTAATATTAACCTTAAATAACATTATCTACTTAAGTAATAAACTTTAAAACCTGGTTAATACGCTTAAGAAATATTTAACATTGAATAATAACATAAAGATTAAAATTGAAACTGTATTAGTAAAACACTTTTATAAATACCCCAATTAAGATTGATGTATATTAAAAACTTGAAAGAAGTTTTTCTCATTTCTTCAAAATTTAGATAGGATCCTAGTAAAATATGAAGTGTCTGACTTATGAGTTATTAAAATGAGCGTTCATCGACTAAATTGTTTACTTGATACACGTATAAGTCTTAAGTAGAAGAAATTGTTACGTTTCGCTAAAAATACAAAGTCAATACATAAACATCTCATCGGAATAAAATAAAATTTTTACTACACGAGAATAAATATTCATGTAAGAAAATATTCCAACCTAGTAATAAATCTATAAGTATATTCTATAAGATTCTCAAAGATTTATACCCTTATAAAAATTTCTTGCGCCATTAAATTTTAACTATCGCTCCTAAAACAAACCGTAGCTAAATAAATCACTACCAATAAAAGAAAAAAACAAGAATCTCGTCTATAAAAAATAACACACAAACACAGGTACCCCCCACAGTCTCTACTACGACTCACAAATAAGGTAGCACGATTCATTAATCCAGCATACGCAGCGCGCACTCTTCAAACATCTCACCCTTGCGTCTCTCAGGATCAAGCTCCGAGCTTACAGTCCCAAAGACTCGATCAGCCCTCGAAAAAGCTCGCGCGCTCGATTCGCGCGAGAGCGAAAACCTTGCAGCGGTCTTATCATTCCGGAAATGTGGGCCCGCGCGATTCCGGCTGAGCGCTTATCGCGTCCCTCCAGTGCGACGGCAAGCGATAAGCCGGCGGATTCCAGGATTTGCCCGATTCGAGATTCCGTGACTGCGGCGGCGCTCTCGCATGCATTTCGCATTAAGACGCGCGACGGCTGATTGCGCGTCGCCTGCGGGGAGTTCGCGAGCCTGCGCGCGCCGGCTCCCTGCATTGGAAAATAGTATTTTCTTCCGAGAATTGAAGAGGGAATCGATGAGGGGATATGGGCAGGAGAAAGAAAGCGACGTCGTATGGAGAAGTGCGGGTTTTACCGGGCCGCTCGCAAGTGATATTCGTTTCCTGGAAGTCGCGGTTTGATAACGGAGCTTGTCCTTCAAATTGTTTTAATGGTTTTCGATGAAAAGTTGATTTATTAAAAAAAAACCTTTTTAATAATTAGGTTTAGTAGAAGCTTTTAAAAAATTACAGTTTTTTTTTTAAATATGGCATATAGTAAATTTAAAATTAATACAATAAATGCGTTATTGGAAAATGTATAACTAAAGTGGGTTTATACAAATCTAATATCTTTCATTCTGGTGCTGATGAATTATTATTTGATGATTGAATCCGTAAAAAATATGAATTATTATAAACTTTAAGTAATATTTAAGAATATGATTGTTGTTCGAATATTCTCTAATAGAATTAGATTTCATTCTGATTATATAGAGTGTATTTCTTTGTTTTTAACTATTTCAAAAAATTAAAAATTTTTATAACTATTAAAACTAATTATTTTACTTGTATCAAAGAATATAATTTTATTTATACTGAACGCTTGATGTTGCAATTCATAATTGACATACTTAATCTTTTCGAGAGCATTTTTCAATTTAATATCACCTCGAGCCATGGTCTTATTTATCTATATTCAGAATTTTTAGACTTGAATACTTTCATAGAATTTTTTTTTAAACTGTGATAAATGCACCAATTAAATTTAACTAAAAGTTTCTTAACATCTACTTTTAGCTGAAGCTTATCTGTGCCAAGTTTTTACTTAAAACTTTATAACAATAGAATCAATTAAAAAAAATTATATGATATTTTCTGTTTTAATACAATCATTGTCAAAAATTGAAGAATTTAGTGATTTGATTGGTTATATAGAAATATTTTTAATTTTTTTTTTAACAAGAAATACTGATCTGATACTATTTTCTATCTAAAAAATTTAAATATATTGTAATATATCATTTTATAAATTAAGATCTATATTCATAATATTTTATGAATTAAACGTTTTTAGAATATATCAGAATGACGTATTTGAAACAAAAATTTTGGCTATAATTAGTAAAACTACTTTAGTTTAGATACATACATTGTAAATAAGAAGTTAAAAAAGAATGAATTCAATTAATTTTTTAACAACATTCAACGCATCATTTTAAAATTCTCTATAACAATTTCTAATTTTCTTCATAATTGTACATTGACGTACAATTTCCTAATAAACTTATTTTTGTCTATTTAGAAAAATCTTTCCACAAGAAAAATGAGCAAGCAAATGTTCCAAAACCCACCGACTACCCCGACTGTTAGAGTCATTTATAAAAGTAATAGGCAATCAAAGGAGAGGTCACCCGCACCGTATATTTTTTCCGCCCAAGACCTTTAATTTTTTTGCTAAATTTCGAGATAGAAGGTGTTTTGTTGAAATTTTTTGTGCTCGTGAGGCTATGTATAGCTGATACAGTAATAATTTTTCTTCTACGATGTCGTCGCACTGTTATTCTTACCCTGCTTTTATTAGCTCGTTATTTTGAAAATATCTTGTAGTGCGTTATTTATATTAATATAAAACTATTTAAATATTGCAAAAGACTTAATTAATTCTGAAATTTTTAGCAAAAATATTATAGCAATTTATTTGTTTAATTCAACGTACTTTAATAAAATGTTAAAAAATAATCGAAGTCTATCATTTTGATTACATTAAAAAGAACTTTTACAGTTATTGCATTTATGATTATTTATTATGGAAACGAACTTTCGGATAAAAAAATGAAATAATTTGTATTCGCAAGAACTTGTTAACATAGAAGGATTTGAAATAATTTATATCAATTTATCGAATTGTGTAATTCAAATTTTCTATATACAATTTTTCGAAGAAATAAATGCTAAAAAACTGTATAGTTTATTTTAATACAGTATAGAATTTTTGAATAACTCTTAAATATTGTCAAATGTCTTTCATAGGGCAACGAATCAATATTAATTAAGGCTTGTACAATATAATAATCTCCGAATATAAACGTTAATTTTTTCATCTAATTATTCTTACATAGTACAACGTTTAACTATTTATAATTAATGAAATTTTCTATTAAAACTTAATTGAACACTTTTTTTTAATGCAATTTCGTTACTTACTAAATTACATGGCAGTTAATAATTTTCCGTAAATTTGAATAAAATAATAATGCTCAATTAAAACTCTTAAAGACATTTTAGAAAATGAATTCCCGATTTTAGTGAAACATGAACAAAAATGTTGTGTGTACATTAGCAAACTTTTAATGATAAGCAAACATAAAATTAAATAAGTAAAACTCTAATTTTCGTCTTAACTATGAGAAATAAATTACGCCTGGACAAATGTATTCAATTACGATAAAAAATAATTAATGGTATTGAATATAACAATTATCCTATTAAACTTTGTAAACATTAATTATCTTAGTTTCGTGTTTTTTTTCAAACAATTTTCATAACCACCCACACTTTAATCAACCTTTAAACTTTTAAGAACTTACGTTATCGATCTAGAGCATTAAATAAATCGAAAATTACCGTCTTCTTTATTATTTTGTTAATAATAGTTTCACATAAGTTCAACAACCATTCTCCTTACCTAAAAAAACAAAAAATAATCCAAACGCAGATCAAAATCACACGGCAAATAACAAACAGTTTTCTCTCAACAAACAGAATTCTGAAAACCCTCTGAGCCAGCCTCCAAACTAACTTGCACCTCGAATCCACGCGGGACTGTTTCGCCGGGATCGGCTTCGATTCCACTTTCCTCTACTCTCTTCCGCAGATGCAGCTATTTTCTCTCAAGCCCGATCTCGCAGACCTAATTCCGGGCGCGCGCCCACGCCCCCGAATCAATTGACCGGCAGCCCGATTCGCTTATAGACAACATTAAACACGTACACGTACAGCTCTCCCTCCCCCGGCCTGGCTCCCAGGCCTTATCTCGGCCAAAAATTGGCGCGTGACAGTTGTCGAAGAAAGACGAAAGAGCAGGAGAGAAGAGAAAGAGAAGCCAGCTGCGTGTGAGGATCAGGAGCTCTCTCGAACTTATCCGACGGGGGTGGTGGCAAATGGAATTCCGAGCACGAATCCTGACGTTCGACCGTAAAAAAAAGAGAGAAGCCGGGAGAGTGAATGAGCCCGTGCGCGCGCGCATGAATTTCGCGCTGCTTTTCCGGGAGCTACGCGCGCGCGGGCCTGCGTTTATGATTATGTAAGTTATTCGCGCGGGGATGTGTGAAGGAGGGAACTGTAAAAAAGAGGAGAGGCGGAATAAAAGAGATGCATGCGCAAGGATTTGGATTCGAATTGGGTTTTATGTTTGATATGAGATTGCCGGCTGCCTGCGTTTTTTCGCCGAGCAAACGAAATTCGGTCGCTTGTTTGCCCTTTCTAGCTCCGTCTCTCGCTAGCTCTCACGCTAGCCACCCCACCTCTCTCTCTCTCTTCCGCTTGCTCCCTGCAAAACGTGTGGATTTTGGATTTTTATCGTTTTTTGCTAGGGCGTTTACGTTGAGATAGTAAAACAAGGTTTTCGGAAAATTGATTTCTTTTTGTTGGCTGAAAATTTGAGCAAAAATACTTGGTAGATTTTGAGATTTTCACGACAATAGAAAGTTTGATCATTTGACTAGGATTTATTATTATTAATATTATCTTATTATTATATTTTTTTTATCGAACAAATTGTTTGATTTTAAACTCTAAAAATGACGATAACTTAAGTATTAAGCAAAAATTTTTGCTACATCAGATTATTCTACTACCTACAATTATGTAAACACTTAGGTATCACAAATTAAAAAGTACAGAATAGATGAAAAAAAGAGCGCAGATAGAGATACACAAGTAGTCGAAGCTCCTTGGTCGCTCATTACGCGTATAGAACTACCGACGTCGTGCGTCGGAAGTCATTTACGTGACGTTCGCTTCGGGACCGTAAACGCTTGCCTTTTGCTTTTGCCCTTTTTTCCATGCCGTGCCCGCAAAAATGTGCTCAGCCGTATATTTTCAACCTCGCTTTCATCTGCACGCGATTTTCAAAATTTCTCTCTCTCCCTCTCTCTCTCTTTCTCTCTTTAACAGGTCAGGTTCTTTTTTTTTTTATTTTTTTTAATTAAAGCAATCAGAAGTACGTGCACGTAGCACACTCGTTGAGAAAATAACGTTTCTTCTTTGCACTGAAAAATCTATATTTGTTATGAAAATTTTTAAAAAGGAATATTTTTCACTGAATGACTTTCCTGTTTTCAAAATATTATAAGAAATTTCCAACCAATTCCAATTTTATATTCTGTATGAGTATCATTTCAAATATTTTGTAAAAAAATTTCATTAAGTCATTCATTACACAATATTATTTTTATATTCATTTTCTCGAAATCAAATTTTAAAATAATATTTTGATCCATAGTAACACAAAAGATATTAAATAAAGTCAAAGCTTTTATGAAAAATCATAAACTTTATTAAATTATTATATTTTCTTGCGTAAAGAACGTGATGATTTGAAAAAATAAAAAACAAATAAATATGCTATAAAATACTGAGCATTTTTTGTTTAGATTTTAATTACAAATCTGACAAAAGCAATATATAAGCACTGAGATAAATATTTACTATTTAATTAAAATCCTTAATTTACAGCCATATTTTAAAAGTAGTTTGGGTAGGCTTAAAAAAATGTTTAATTTTTAATTTAATCAATTTAACTTTTATAGTGAAGACAACATTTTTTTCTCAGTATGGTTAGTTTATAGAATATATAATTAATATCTTAATATCAGTTACCATCTTAGAAAAGTGTACTTATTTATAATAATGCGAATTACCTGTACCTGTAAGAACTGTAATAGTATTAAATCTCTTAATAAATCTGTGTTCACTAAGTACAGTCTTCATAACCTCTTTCACATTCAGGAAGAGATAACGACGCGATCCGAACCTAGCGTGCACTGCAGTGAAAATTGAGACTTCAGAACCACCTCGCGTCGGGTCAGAAAGGAGGAAAAGAGATAATTCATCAAAAGAAACTTTTTAGAAAATTTACGATAACAAATTTGTGATCTTTTATTAAAAAAATGCAAGGTGGTAGCAAATATTTACTAAGACGATTCGAATAAATTCTTACAATATTAAAAAGGATGAAGGCTATTACCAAGGTAGTTATCTAAGTTTTTAAAAAATTGGTTTAAAAAACTACAAAATTTCAGCAAAATTTTTAAAATTTGAAGATTTTTTTTCTAACTTTTGTTATGTTGCTTGTCGAATTTGTAAAGTAAATAACTATTGATATTGCCTACATTTATATGGCAGTTAATAGTAATTATACCAACCATGATTCAAAGGAATAATATTCTTGATGTTAAAAATGAGTTTAAAAAAAAGAAAGAAATTGATATTGTTTTATTTTTAATTGTTTCTAATCTATGCCGGAACAATTAAAAATAAAACAATATAAATTGTAACATTTTGTATAGCTTTTATATAATAAAGCACATAAAAATAATTGATATAAAATTAATATTTGAGGTGTATTATTAGACATCTTTAAGATAAATCAAGTCTTCAATAAAAAAAAGAAATTATTATTTTTTTCCTGTTAGTATTCCTATCTATAACGACAAAGACTCGTCGAATAGCCTAAGAAATCAAGCCCCGCAAATCCGTGCCTCACGTGTTAAAACCTTCTCCGCACGGATAGGTGTAAATGGAAAATTCAGGAAGCTCGGTGAAAACCGAGCCGCGATAAAGTGCAAGGCGGGAAAGCTTTCACGGTTTTCTCGCCCGTAGTGGTTCGACGTGGACGCCCTCGGAATTCAGTCTTCGATACACCTACTGCTCCTCGGGCGGCAGCATTAGCCGGATCGCGCACGCCACGATTTGGAATTCTCCGGAAGAGCGCTGCAGCAGAGACGAGAAATAGCCGGCGAACTTGCGGCTTCACGGATGGCTGGCGCGCCCGCGCGTTCCTTTGACTGCCACGCGAGTAGCTGCTGGTTAAACTTTCGCTAACGGAGGGAAGAGAGAGAGAGAGAGAGAGAGAGAGAGAGAGAGAGAGAGAGAGACCAGGGAAGGTTTACTTTAAAGAAGGTCGAGCCTGAAGTTTTGCGGTGAGGATTCGTGGAATTCACGATGAGATTAAAATTTTTGGCTTTGTGAAGGGAGGCTGGTTTTCAATTGAGATAGTTGGTCGAACGATGGCTCTGATCAGCTACAAAATATAGTAATTGACTATTCCGTTGTTGATTATGAGGTAACTTTAAATTTAATTTTGAATGATTGCTTTGCTTCTACGCAGAAAAAGGGTATTGATAGTTAAGATAGAGTTTAAATACTGCTTTTTCACAAAATTAAAATCAGTTGTGTACATCTTTTCCTACATATGCATTTTTTACTACTGTCATCAATTTAAAAAAGCTCATTTTCTTTTATACATTATTTTATTGGTATAAACGAAAGAAAACCTTTGTACAAAATTGACCACTTCGTGATTAGAATACAATACATTTTTTATCAGTGATCAGATTCTATAGTATATTCTGTCCAAACATTTCACTTTCTTACGACGACCAGAGTAGATGACGAATATTCTGGTCTATGTCCCTTGGTAGAAAATTATTTAGCAATTGCCCTAAATATCCTAAATTTTTTATTCAGTATAATTATGACGGAAAATAAACAATAAATAATTAAAAAGGGAAAATATGTTTTTACTTTAAATTAATTATTAAATAAATCATTACTTGAGAAAAAATGTCCGTTTTGGATAAATGAAAAACGGATTTATTTGTTACATTTTTATCTAATTTTTTTATTTTGCAATATTCCACTGTAGTCATACAGAGATTTATTTAATTTTCGCAAAAACAATATATTTAGAAAAAAATAAAGTTATTATGTTCTATTCTTTTAAATGATTTAAAAAAAATTGTTTTGATTAAACAAGCTGTACAATTCCGTAATATTTTGGGAAAACTCTGTACACATAAACTTAGTTTAGGTCTGAGTTATTAAAAAAAAACTATTTTCATTATAAATATTTATAATATAAAATTTAATTAATATCAAATAAAATAAACTGAGCTATTTTTAAGTTAAACATATAAAGTTATGAATCAATCGATGATGTAAAATAAATCATTCTGTACATATTATGGTAAATTTGGGGATATTCTGATAAAATATTTGGACATATTTTGCTAAAATATCTGGGACCTAGTTAGTAAACCGGGCAGAAATTATGGTCAATTTTCTACCAGGGTACGTAATTTCAAATTTCGGATTTTGGGAAGTACATTTTACTAGATGCGAATTGATAATCAAAAAAGCAGAACAGGATTAATTTATTAATCTGTACCATAAAACTAATTTGTATATAAATATATTGACTAGAGTTTCGTTGAATTTTATTTACATTTTTTTAGATTACACTGGATTTTGCTTAGAAAAAATTAATAAATATATAAAATAAGTAATATAAATACAAAACAATTACAAAATAAAATTTTCAGTTTCTTAATTTGAAATAGGTTTCGAGTTTGGAAGTTTTTTTTTTATTTTGTAAAGCTTTTATGCTTTAAGTATTTGTCTATTATTCATAACAGTATATTAACAACATTTTCTGCACTTATAACATTACGTACTTGTAGCAAAGGTTTTTTCTCTTTTTAAACATCGTAACAGAAACAATTTAAAAAGCGTAACAAAATACATTAGCCGTACATTTTCTTAAAGAGATTTTACATAAAATATTATGTTTAAAATATTTATAGTTTTACAAATTTTTAATAAGATTTTTAAAATGATAAATTTAAATAAATGATTATACTAAGAGGTACAATTAAAACAGAAGTAAATTAAAAAATAAATTATTACAAAGCTTCAAAATCAAACTTAAAAGAGACAGACTTACATTAATTTTGGAAATTTTTTGCATTTTTAAAAAAATATAAATAATTATAAGCTTTTAACATAAGCATATATAAAATTATTAAATATTTACTGCTGTTAATTAATCTATTTAATAATCTTGACTAATTCGAATAAAAGTAT
>JAPYZB010001629.1:0-13890 GCA_030522745.1 Eupelmus kiefferi | reverse complement strand
ATATTCACTAATTCATAGTGGAGCATTTTGGACTAAGCCATTTAGTGCATATACACTATTTTTTAGTGATTTTTCACTATTTCAACTTTAGAGAGTATAAACTTATTATTTTATTATTTTATAAACTTTAAATAGATTTGAATTACCCTTGTTGAAATTTAAAATATTTCAATCAACAATCGATCCAACAATTTTAATTCGAGCTACACAAATCTTCTCATATCTTTCTATAATTAATGCCAAAAAAAGGGAGAGAAATATAAGTCGGCAAGGGGAAAGACATCGATCGAAGGTGAGAAGTCACGAGAGGAAAAAGGTCGGGCTGATATATTTTAGGAGAATCTTTTGTCTTATTTACGTAAGTTCCTTGGCGCACTGCCTTGGCGTGACTCGCTTCGCAATATGACGGATGGATTATTTTTTAAAGAAATACATTTTTCGATTCGCTTGCTTTGTCATTTTCTTTTGCTCGTTGCATTTCGATTCTTTTTCTATCTCACGACGACAATGAGTGAATAAGTAATTTCCGGGGATAAATAGAAAAATTTATTTCTGGAAAATAAGTTGTCATAAGATATTATTTTAAAATAAATTAACATTTGTTTTCTGTCTTGTTTCTAATCATGGATTACTTCTTGATTTCTTTGATTGGTGTAAGTTTGTACTGATTTAAATTACGTGTCCGTTTAATGCTAAAGTAGCGCAAAAAATTTCAATTTATTAATTTCAATATATTTCTGCAGAAAGTTATTCGTAGAAAATGAGCGCTAATTTGCGAAGAGTCATTTACGAATCAATTGAAAATAGTTGTCTAAAATTACTACTGAAGAATGCAAACAACAGTTAGTATGGGTATGAATAAGACTCCTGAAATAAAACTGATTATACACATACGGATTTATACGTGTGTATAATCTTTTTCTGATTTAATTTTGTAATGCAAGCAAGACCTTTCCACGAATTCGTTCCAGAATACTTTCTTCCAAAATTAAAATTGTCTAGATTCAATAAAGAGTATGGAATTTCAACTTGTGAGTCAAGATTAATTTTTCTAAATATATACATGTCTTAAAAGGATTAAGCTTTTCAAACTGAATTTAAATTTTGTAATAAGAACAAACAATCTTGAACTTTTACTAGAAACTTCCAATAAAGTTAAAAAAAGACACAGGGCAAATTCAATTTGCGTGTGAATAGGAAAAAAATCGATAAAAATAGCAAACAAAGGACATGATCAATAAAAAAACTGCAAGCCTGGAAAAATAGTAGCTCGACACAAAACAATCGCTGGATATTATAATCCGAGTAAGGCCGTACATAGTGAACAATTTGCGTGTCTTATCGGCAACGCCGCTGGCAACGCGCACGCCGTTGCAATTGAGAATTTCAATTTCCTAAATCTCAAATAAAGACAAGGATAAACGGACACGAACCGGATAGATTAAGAGCGAAACGGAAAGTGAAAAAGTGAATTAAATGGAGAAATACACGAGAGGATAAAAATAAAAATAAAGATAGCATTGAATGAAATAAAGAGATTTGATATGTATAATAGTAGGTAAATATTTTATTTTAGGATTGATTTTTTTTAAATTATGCTGCTAATACTATAGTGCATCTCAAAATAGAAATTTAGAAATATATGCTACTAGTAAATACTTGAATAATCATAAAATATTTAGGATAATACTATGAAATCTGTAACCTACACTATGGAATGAATCATTGTTTAATTAATTCAATGAAATTAAATTTGACTATTCAATTTCGTATTACGGCTGTGTCCCAGATAGGATAAATTATGATAATTTGATAACATAGTGCGCATGCCAAGATTGACTATTATTAATATGATTTAAAACCATTCCACCGACAATCAAATTTTTTATATAAGAAGCTCAAATGATTATAATTTTTTTAAAACATATTCAATTCCGTTACTTTGATTAATAATTAACAATTTATTCAATAAAAAATTTAATTTAATGAAATAATATAAAATTAATACATCACATGGCGTACAAACTTCGAATTTCAGATGTCTTAATTATGTCGGTATCAATAAATAAAAAAAATTAGTTCAAAGGTCGTCAATTCTGCGAACTGCGGTTGTCTGTCGCCTTCAATAATAATTTAATCCGTACCGTATTTAACACCTCTCTTAACGAAGCGCCGCCAATACACAACTTCAACCTTTAAAATCCACCTATCTTTAAAAATACAATGCCCGTCATAACGTCAACCGAAACCCATTAAAAAATGATGAATCCACCCTTTTTAGCATCCTATTACGTCAGCCGCATTCTTCCCCTCTACGCTATCGCGCACACAGATACACACATACAAACTCCTGTTGGTAGAAATCAATTTCTATCTAATTTTACGGACCTGCAGACTAGAGTTATAGCCGCCACATCCACGTCGGACAGTGACTGAAAAGCTCGACTCAATAACGAGCGTCCAATTAGCGTTGACGGCGGCGTCAATAATAAATCGCGCGCCGTCTATAGATTCCCGCGTCCGTTCGCTGAAAAATCGCGAGAACAAAGCGGCCGTAAAA
Organism: Eupelmus kiefferi; assembly: GCA_030522745.1. Lineage (NCBI taxonomy): Eukaryota > Metazoa > Arthropoda > Insecta > Hymenoptera > Eupelmidae > Eupelmus > Eupelmus kiefferi. The sequence continues at coordinate 11,330 of JAPYZB010001629.1, read as the reverse complement.
ACCACGTGCTAAGACAAACAGAGACGTAAGAGAAGAAGAGCGCGCTCGGCGGGGGGCCGAAAAAAGGACGGGGATATAGAGAAAGGAAATTCGAGGGTGGGCGACGCTGTACGCGCGGCGTGAGTTGGCAAGCTGCCCATCGCACTGACCTTGCACTTGGCTATGTAAGAGAGCGAAAAGAGCGAAAGAGAGATAGAGTAAGCTCCGGCGCCCGATTTCAGGGTCACGGTCAATCCTATATCGTCGGGTTAGTGTGCCCCGAATCGCTGTGTGTACTCTGTTAATGTGTGCGTGCACGCGCTGCAGTGACGCTAGCTCGTAAAGCCGCGGCGAGGCATGCAACACGTTCGCTCTCTCTGCTTAACGCGCGATAAATCACAGGATGGTCTTTCGTTTTTGCCCTAGTGCCGCATTGTTGGCGGCGATTTTCGAAGGGCCTGGGGATGTGTGCCGACGTGCTGTGACGCGTGAGCGTTTGGCGAACGAGTCTTGCCGTTGAGGGCTCTTTTATGATTCTGCGTGAGCTTGGAGGATTGGTAAAGAGAAGCGTGATGTGTTCGCGTCAAAAGTCCGTTTTTATGCTTGAATAATGTATGGTTTGCAGCTGAATACGTGAAAGTATTGTAGGTGGAATGAGTTTTTTGTTACAGCATAATGGTTGTTACGTTTGCTCTTGAAATTTATTACTTTGTACTATTCAGTAGTATAACACTATTCTTGCGCATTTCTACAAGCCATATAAGTTATGATAAATCACTTAAATTGGCGGGCCTATGTAGATCCTGGGATTTATATCAGTATTATGCTTTTACGATCCATTTAAATGCCTTAATTTATTTCATCAAATTTTCAAATCTTCTGTTCAATGTTTATTTATCCCCGAATTTCTTCTTTTCCAAATACCGTTTCTAAATCGATTTTTCAAATAAATATTCAATTATTCACCATCATTCGGACGTAGGCATCGGTAAAACAATTCCTACGGGTCAGATCCTCGCAATCGTATGACATAATGTGACACGCGGATTTTACGTGACGGATGGCCGAGAAAGCTCAATTACTAATTTTGGTTTGACTGGGTGCCAAGAGAAAGCTACAGACGGACACCTCCAGGGAGTCAAGATTTCCCCTTGATACGTAAGGACGTGTTCTAAGAAACACCTACCGCGGAAATCATCGCGTCGTCTTCCTCAATGCGTCACTATTTATAGGTTCTCATGCGGTTAGACACATTGAAATGGGACAATTTATTTGCAGATGCCGATGATTGAGTATAAGAAATGAATGCGATGTGAATTCCATTACTTTTCTTAACAAGTTTGTATTGTTGTATAAATTTCGACGAAAATTCGCACTTTGTATTGATATAAACGATTGGAAAGTGTAATTAACAAAATCATATCATATTTTTGAGATTGTGTCAAAAGCGGAAAAAATATAAAAGAATATTTCAGGATTTTTTTATTGTTTTCTGTGCATAATGGAAAAGTAAGCTGTCGGTGAAGGCTTCAAGTCATATGAAAAATTCAGGAGCAAAGTTGTTACTAGATCGAATCGTTCGTGTCTATAGTTTCGGTTTGATAGTTGCTCTTATAAAGGATTATGTTACCTACTATATGGAATGAAAATTTCTCTAGGAATTTTATTTAATAATTTTAGTAATTTTTTTTATTATCTCTATTTACAATAAGAAATTTATTTTTTATCGTCAACTTATTTTAAAATTAATTTTATAATATATACTATTTATTATACTCACATTTAATTTATGAAATTCCAAGTATCCAAAAGAAGTAGTAAACAATTTTTTTCTGAAATAGAGATATTTCCTTCGGTTAAAACGATTATGAAAATGTACTTATACAAAATTAATTTTTACAAGTATATCGATTTCGAAATAGTATTATTTGAAAGACTAAGAGTTTAGTAAATTCTGCAATAGTTAACATAATTGTGACTTATTAAAAAAAATAAATAAATAGAACATATTTCTGATATGACTTAAAGATAGGTATAATTATTATAAGAGTAGTAAATTTTCAAAAACTTTTAAACATCATTTTAGCTTGCCTTACGTTGAGCAGTTTTCAGAATAAATTTGAATTCTATCTAACAAGTTTTGTGTTCTAAAATGACTATAAAATTATTGATCATATTTATTTTTGTCAATAGTTTTTTAATAAAAAATGGAACAACTTTTGAAAAAGATTATTTTATAAAATGGAATTCGAATAAAGCAGCTCTTTTATGCTTTAAATTAGCGGTAATTGAACTTATAGAAATGCATAAACAAATACATGTTTTTGTAGCTGATAAATTTATAGTAATGGATGATATAATTCACTTTTTTTTCGGGCGTAGATCTGTTTTTATACATTCGTCAGAATATTTTTTATTTTCCGATCCTAAATATTATTATATTATATTTGCTAAAAGTATAAATAAGTTACATGAAATTTTTCATAAAGGTAATCCGTTTGCAACATATATTATTATAACTAACATGGATTACGAAGATATAAAGGATTTTTACAATTACTTATGGGTTAACGATTTCGCTAATATTGTTTTTATCATAATAGAAAATGCTAATGAAGCTAGCTATCGTCAATTAGTGCCAAATATAAGAAATGAAAGTTTACCAACTTTAGGACTCTTAAATTATTGTTTCTGGAATGAAAGTTACAGCAGATATGAGAGGTTTTCAAAATACCGTATACCCATATGTCCAATAAAAGGTTGCTCTATTAAAGAATTGAGAGTAACTGATGAAATCGTTTTACCGAAATATGTTCTTAAAGAATCTTATAATTCCTCTGGGTCTGCTCTTATTGAATTTTTTTCACGATTCCATAAAATTCCTATACAAAGTGTTAAATACTGTTCTAATTATACTTGGAATGATGCCGAATCACTGGTTAATAAAGATAGAGTAGACATTGTGCATGGATCCAGTGCACCTTTGCCTGAACAAATTGATGAATTAGATTTTACTTATATGTACAGGTAAAGTAATTTTCATAAATTAAATAAAAAATCATAAAATATTTCTTTGTACTTTGCGTAATATACTTATAATTTTAGATTTGAGTCATATTTCTTTATTACTAAATTACATATAAGTAATAGCACAGATTTTAGCAACTTATTTAGACCATTCCAATTTGATGTTTGGTTAATATTGATTGTGGTGCTATTTTTATATTGCTGTTTAGTGAAACTTACTCATAAACTTCATAAATTAGGTCACTTAAAAGAACAATTAGAATTATTTGATGCTTTCATAATTGCTTTTCAACGACAAATTTGGAAATACCCAAATCATACTGGACTTACGCTTATTCTTGGTATGTGGATGCTCTATAATTTTGTAATCAATAACTCTTATAATTCCGCTTTCAATAGTGCTGCTCTTTTAAGAAAACGTTCAGATAAAATACTCACTCTAAGTGAATTGGGTGAAGAAAAGTCTGCTCGTTTCGGTGGGTTAGCGATTTTTCGAAATTTGTTTAATGATTCAAATGACCCTAGTATGTATAATATTTTTCAAAGGTAAATTTATAAAAAATGTAATATATTTAGAACAATATTTAATTTTTATTTTGACTAACTAGCGGAGTGTCAGAGATCCAGATCACGGAGTCAGCTCAAACTTCGGGATATGTTTTCAGATGTAAAAATATGGAAAAAGCCAAAATATTAGACTCTATTAGTTCCAAAAAGTCTAGTTATACATATTTTCAGGTTTCTTTTTAGATAATATTGGATAAAAATACCACTCTTTGTAAGTAAATAAATCAGTTGAGTGAAAAACCTGAAAATATGTATACTTCGAGTTTTTCGAATCAATCGAGTATAATATTCTGGCTTGCTTCACATTTTTACATCTCAAAACATAAGATGCCGAAGTTTGAGCTTAATCCGTGATCCGGATCCCTGACACTTTCCCAGTGAGACAGTAAAGCATAATAATTTAACAATTTTTAGGTATAAAAATTTACATGCTCTAGAAGTTTTTAGCGCTTTAATTAATAAAGACATGTTTGTAATAGTTTCGGATTTTGCTTATAATGCAATAGTTGATGCTGCTACTTTTAACAAGGATTTTCATCAGATTTATAAAATCAATGAAGAAGTCAACCGAATATACATTCAATTTTATTTGAAAAAGGGACATCCATTTATAGAGCCATTGAATGATGTTGTGCTCTTATCACAGCAACATGGTTTAAGTGTAATACAAAAGAGTTCTCAAGTACGTTTTATGGAATCTTATAACGAATACAACGTTGAAATATTTAATTTAACACACTTAATTACTGTTTTGAAAACTGGTTCTGTATTAGTTATTATGAGTATTATATGTTTTGTTAGTGAAATATTTTTTAGTAATAGATTTGTAATTTAATTTAAAGTTTATTGATTTTTAACAAAAAAATATTTTAAGCTGTACATTTTATTTACATTATCAGATAGATAAAAATGTCTCCTTTCCATGAAGTTGTTGTACTATAAATTTATTCTTACTATACGAATTCAAATTTTTTTACTATTTATAATAATACTACTAAAAATTAACTTATCATTAAAATATCATATTATTATTTATAATTTTAAGCAAAGCTATATTCTTTCTTCTTTTTCAAACGAATACATTTATAAAATTATACGTTGCAAAACCACAAATTTTAAACAGGAAAAACATATTTTAACTTTTATCGCCTAATGTAGTAAATTATCGATTTGTGTTCACAATTTGTTGACATTGCAAAGCAGTGTGAAAAAATTTATTCAAAGTTTTACATGAATTTCAATACACGTGTTAATTAAGAATTTAATACAGCTGAGTTAATTATTTGTTAGATTTGTAAACACACGTTGTGATGTTACACATTCGTTGTGAAACTGTAATATTTTTTATATTTTTAATTTTTTCAATGGACTTGAACGTATCTCGAAGTCATATATTTTTAAGACAACATTTTGAAACGAAAACGTTAGCTTTTTGTGTGACACCTGTTATAAAAAAGGTGTTTATTCAGCATGTTAAATCAATCATGATATTTTCTGACGAGAAAATTAATAATTATAAAGTGTATGAATCGTTATATTCTTTTTCACAAATCATATTGACAACAAATTTTTTAGAGAATCCAATGTCAAAAGTGAGAAATATAGTAATTACAAATAATCGAAATATACTATATAGATTTTTCAACGGAGCGCTTCACAATATATATTCTGAATATTTAGTTATAACTAATTTAGAAGATAATATGTTATTAAACATAGCAAATTTTATATGGGAAAAGAATTATATGTACGTCGCTTTTCTAATAATATCAAAAAACAAAAGCGTAACTTTTCAAAGGTTTGAATATAACGAAACTAATAAAGTTCAACGTGGCTCAATGGATGTATATGATTGTAATTTTGTTTCCCATAATAATGATAGCACTTTTAAATTTAATCGTATACGTTGCCCGAATAGAGGATGCTATTTACATTATATGAGAGTTAGTGAAGGTGTAAAATTGCCAAAACAGCCTAAGACTAAGCAGAGACAAATAATTAGCAGAGGTGGTACTATTATTAGCGAGTTTTGTAATATTTCTAACATTAAGTGTCATCAAATTTGTAGTAAATATGACAATTTTACGTGGGACCATTCTACGGATCTGTTAAATGAAGGCAAAGTGGATATTATATATGGTTCTGATATACCTTCGGGTGAACAACTTTTGCATTTAGATTTCACTGGAAGTTACAGGTATGTCTATTATGTGTTTACTAAAAAAGTACTGATCAATTTATATTTGTAAATTACCTACTAATTATAAATATAAAAATAATTTTTTTTTAAATTTATATAAAGAATAAAGATCACTAATTTAATGATAAAATTGAAGATATTGCTACTAATTTCATTATTTACTACTGTAGCACGGAAGAATTTTCATTCGTTGATATCATTCATTACAAAGAATATACGAACGTTACAAATTTTTTGTGGCCTTTCAAATGGAAAATATGGATTTGTATGGTAATCAGTGGATTATTATATTTTATTTTTCTATATCTTGTGAAAACATCACATAAAAACGGTTTGGTGCAAGAAAATCTAAGAATAATAGATGCTTACGCAGTGCTTTTCAATCAAGATGTTCGTCTGCCTAAAAAGACCGCATTTAGATTTATAGTTGGAATATGGATTATTTCAGCAATGATTACTGACAATCTTTATCAAAGTGGATTTAAAAGTTCAATAATAGTAAGAAACTATAAAGAGTTACGTAATTTTTATGATATTGTTAATTCAAATAGAAAAGTTGGTGGACCTCCTTTTATTAAAGATTTTCTGAAAGACAAAGATGATGCTAAAATATTTCAACTTTATACAAGGTAAGTTTATTATTTTTCATCTATTTACATTCTTGATAAAATTGAATATCACCATTATATATTTGCTAGGTATAACGAAATTGCACCAGAACGGATTCTAAAAGCGTTGGAATTTGAAAATACAATAATAGCACTTCCTGAAATGATGTTTTTAGATATTTTAAAAGGAAATATTGACAGATTAGTAAATAATGAACCGATTCTTAATGTTTACAAAATTAAGCAAACAGTCGCCGCTTATCCTTTATTGCTTTATATGAAACAAGGTCATCCATATTTAACTAACTTATCTGAACTTTTGACCAAAATGGTTCAAAGTGGAATTTTGGAGTACGAAATTAAAGAATCATTTGGTAATATACAAAAATCTTATTCCGAAAATACAGATACATCTTTTCTAACGCTGAAACAAATTTCTCTTGCATTTCAAATTCTATTTGTTGGATATTCTGTTAGTTCTTTATGTTTTTTCTGTGAATTTTTCAGGAATAATAATTTTATTGCTTTGAGAATTAAGCATTCAATGTATTTAATATTTAAAATTCTGGGTAGATCAAAATATATGTTCTGATAATTCGTATTGAATAAAATGAGTAAATACTAATTACAATTTTATATTTTCTTATCGTTTATTTTAACGTAAAATCTAGTCTAGTGATAAAATGAAAGTAAATAAATCCACATTCGTGGCATTCGTAAAGATAATTTTTATGAATACTTCAGTATGTAATAATTATAGTAATTATAAAACAAAAACTCTATATATAAAGACGAGTATAGATGAGTAAAAGGTGATATGTTATATTTAGTGCAGTAAAAATAGTATACTTCATTCGACAGAAAATAACGTAACCTGTTCAATTCGTTTATGAAAGAGAAATTCTTTTTACATAATTTTCTATTAAGTGGAAGATTAATCGAGATAATGTAGGCTTTTAAATGTTTATGTTAATCAGTTATTTAATTTAGATGAAGTAAATAAACTTTTATGTTCAAAATGACACTTTATAAATTACTTAGTTCGTATTTTTAAAAAAGATGATTTAGCACATTCTGAAGAAATAAATGTATTTTTACTTTTGTTGTATATTTTATTTTTTATACCTTTATTTAATTAAACTTATTATGTATTCATTTGTTATTAAAATGAGTAAATGAGTCAATTTGTAACTTAACTTTACCACTGTTTCAAATCTACCCTCTGCAGAAATAGGCTTTGCTATCGTACCTCAATGTCGAATTCATGTACAAAGTATGAATTCTGGATATAGTAACCTTGAGAGTAAACGAAGCATTTTGTAAACGCGTGTACCTGTATTTGCATAAATGTTCAGTTACTCACGCGTCATTGCTCTCGAAAAATGTAAAGCGTGACCAGAGAGAAGTATTTAGTTCAAGGTACATATTTCATTTTCAGGGTCGCCGATATTAATACATATTTGCATACTATTGTGAGTTATATTATTAAGAAAATTATGTTTTGATCTTAAGATACCCTTATTAATAAAATTCTCTGAAAAACAGTAACAGTTCAACCCTCCGAAAAGAAAACTTAAACCATTCAAAAATTTTTTCAACATCTTTGAAAACAGCAGAAATTATGGCTATAGTCTATTTTTAATTATCAAAAAGCTTTTTTAATCCATTGAACTAACCTCAATACTTGTGCAACAAACCTTATTTCCACCCATTTAATAATTTTCACTACACCTTCTCGCTGACGTGCGAGAAATAGAAAAAAGCCTTTCCTACAGTACCGAAGGGACACTTATCCGTCTTCACCTTCATTCAGTCGGATTCTTCTTATAACTATTTGCACCATATCGCAAGCTCGAAGCGCTCGTATTGCTTGAGCGTCCATTATATAGCATCCCGGGTACCTGGCAACACAACTGCGGTCCAGAGCGACTGTGTATAGCCTCGACGGGGCCACGAGGGGGGGTGTAGCCCCGACAACGACATCAATTTTAATGTCCAGCCCGGAAAAGCGACGACGCGCGCGCTAAACGAGCCGGCTCTGTGTGTATATACGAGAATGCTGCGTTCGCGCGTCGCTGGGTTATCATCGTCTTTTCTAATGGGACTCGCTGTGACAGCCTGTCCACGGGATTTCCCGTTTATTACGCGCGCCTGCATTTTCTGCTCTGTGGCTTTGTGCTCTCCCCCTGTTAGGGCTGGAGCTATGGAATCCGGAAGCGCAAGTCGGTCAAGCCCATTGCACAGTTGGAGTCTTTTGTCTTTTGAGATTGATGTGCTTTTTAGGTTATAGATGATGGCTTTTGTGTACTTTAAGGTGAGGACATTTGTTGAACAAATGATTAAGGTATTATTGTAACCTTTTGAATGCTTATGAAAAGTGTTTTGGTATTTCTTCCTCAATACGGTAAATGAGAATGAGACATACTCTAATCTATCCTAATTATTTACAATACTACTTAAGTTCTTCATTTTGTACGTAAGAGAGGTCGAGCTTACTTTTAACTCTTTATTTTGATTTGGCAATTTGCATATGGCTAAGCGGAAGTATTTGCTTACCTTTTTTTTGCTTACAAAACCCTTTAAATTTTAAATTACTCGCTTTGTACGAATTATTCAATAAAGCTCCGTTCTTTCTTACCGATAAATTATCTTCTAATAAAGCATATCAAATCCCTTCCTAAAAAAAGAATAACGTCTCTCACCAAATTATAACGACACCCAGCAAACTACCGCCGTTAATAACGATTCGAGCCGAGTCAACGACCAATAAATCGCATCGCGCAGAAAGCTCCGCTCTCTGAAACGTAAACCACCCACTAGTCGCAAGCGTAACAGCCTCTCGGGCGCCCACGTCCGAATACGTCCTCCTCTCGCTGCGCCGGGCTTCATCCCCACGCTAAACTAAACAAAGCGCGCAGAGCAGAGTCAGAAGCAATAATCGCTCGTACACCCGCATACACACGCCGCGGCACGAAGGCCGCGCTCGCGAAGTGCCTCCTAAAGAGAGAGAGAGCCATAGAACGAGCGGGTGACGCTGCGTTCGAATCCTCTCATTACGACGCACTCGACGAATCGAGGCGCGCGCGCGCGCGCTGCGATCGATAATCGCGTAATTGAACCGATCAGCCTTCTAATTGCGCCGGCCTCGCGATGCTCGATTTTCAGAGAGGTAGGGGCTCTCGGGCCTAATTGGAAGGGTATACACTGCAGCAGCTTCTCGAACGGAACGAACGCCCGGCAATTTAATTACGTTCGTTGGCCCCCGCGAGGCGCTGGGTATATAGTACGAATGTACCGTGGTTGCGAGTCGTCATGACTTTTTTTTACTTATTTCTTGTCATAATGTTGTCTTAGCTGGAGAAGAGGGGCAATTTATTACGAGTCTTGGTGGATAGGAGCGAGCGGAAAAGTGACGCTGTTGGAGTCGAGCAAACGGGGAAATGCGGAATTTCGCTTTGAATTTTAATATCGCTAATGAAGCGAGAGAAATGCTCTGGTTGTTCGTTTCTTTTGACTTTGTAATTACCCGCTTCTTTTTGTTTGCGCAAAAATACCGTTTTATAACGATATTCTGTGAAAGAGCGCGCGATTTGGAAAAATTATTCTGACGAATGGTAATAGTGAGTTTTTCGCTGATCATTTGCGAGCATAAAATATGTCGTTTTATTAAAGTATAACTCTTGTTGAATTATATAGGCTATTCATCAATTATAATATTCAATATTTGTCTCTGTGCAAAATTTAAAAAAATCTCAAAAAAGTCCAAGACCATAAAATATCACTAAAAAATAACTACCCCCAAAAAGTGCAAATACACCATAAAAGCCGCTATCATAAACCCCCCAAACGACAAAGGTACAAATATCCAGCCTAAAAACACAAAGACAGCTAAGACACTACTTACAATTTCCAACAATCGCAGACCTAACAAAGTTCAAAGTAAGCAAGCTAATCGCTTAAGACTCCGAGTCTCTCGCTACTTCTCGGTATCTCCTGAAACGAAGGACTATAGGCACTTCTTCGGGGCCAAGAGGCAAAGACCCGCTCCTATTCCGTCCCTGCTTTATATTGCGAAGGCAGCATCGATCGATGAATCCTATTAGTGAAAATGCTTTTCTCTCTCTAATAGAAGAGGTTATCGACCCTCTCCACGACGAATACAAATGAATCGCGGGCTGCGTTACTTTCAGGACTGTTTGCCGGAGCAAACGAAACGGAAAGGGTATATATATACATATACTCGCTGCGCGTTGTGCAGATAAAGCGAGCGCTGCAGGTTAATGGAAAGGGGGTCGGGCTGGTATCGAGGACGAAGAGAGAGGATTTTTGCCGTGTATTTACAGTTCGTGACTTTCGGCGACAAATCTATAAGATGCGGCCGGCACTTGAAGCTATATAAGAGGGGGAGCGAGAATGGCTGGGTTATGGGAGGCGAGTGGTACTCCGAAGATTGAGGCTTAATTGGTCAGGCGGGGTGTTTGTTTTTACGGCGCTGTGGCTTTGGTTAGAAATTATTTTAATTTAATTATTCGTTTACTTGGTGTTATTAACACGATTAAAATTAAAATGTTAAAAATTAGGTTGGTGAATTGAGGAAAATTGCTCGCGTGTATATACGTAATTTCACGAAAGATCTGATTAATATTTAATCTGTTTTAATCGAGGTACACAGTTCCTGTAGCTAAGTGGCCCGGCACCGGTAAGAGCCAATTAGATATTCCGTTACATATCTCATCAAATTTTACGTCTATAGGCGACCTAATATAGGTGTCGACTTAGAATTTCTTATAAGAATTTTCCTAAAAATATTATTTTAAGTCAAGTTTAAATATGAGATATATAAAAGCATATAATTTACGGAAAATTGGATATGACCTCAGGATTTCGCATAATCACTAACTAATATATTTTCAGTAAATAATGAGCACGATTACGACATACCCAAATTC
>JAPYZB010001628.1:0-14044 GCA_030522745.1 Eupelmus kiefferi | reverse complement strand
ACGCGCCGGGAGTTAATCTAGATTTAAGCGTCGTAAAAGCGAGATTTTAACGCTGCTAGCGCAATGTAGTGGGTATTATTGTATGGCGTTGGTTTTGTTTTGAGGTTGGGAGATGGTTTTTTGTGCTGGGTTGAGGAGAGGATTTATAGGTGTCACTTGTTTTACAAGTATAAGTTACTACTAATTACTGTGAGAATAATTTGATTATCAAGATATATTAATATGTTATTGAAATTAGGTTTATAATGATTATGCTGATGAAGAGAATAGAAACTATATAATTACGAATGATAATGTCATCTGTATTACTTTTTATTATACATATATGTGTTTGTTAAACATGTAATTAAGAATTCCTATTAGAGTACTTATTAAGTGTATAAGAAATTAAAAGTTCATTTATATATTACATTAAAATAAACATCTAATTATTGTTTTCTTTTTTGTTGCAGGTGAGTTACAGAAACCCTTACAATCCAAATCATCATACGTAAGTTTATAAATCTTTCTAATTACTCATTACATCTATTACTCGTTAGTAATTCAAAAATGGAATTTTTAAATTACGACTTCACCATTTGCCCTTTCACCGCATCTTTTAAACTTCAATAAAAAGAATCGATCACGCTCCTCTCCAAACACTACTCTCCGCTCACCCGCGCATCTAATCTCACTCCGAATCCCCTAACCTTCGAAAAACAACAATCTCCCATTACCCCATCCCCTCCGAACAATGCTCGAAAACTACGCAGCCACCTAAAGAAAAAAATCAATCCCGCAACAAAGAAAATCCCGCAACCCTAACCCGAACGGCTTCATCCAGCGATAAGCGCGCGAGTAAAAAGAGCCGCCGAAATCCGGAAGTCATTCCTCCTCCTCCTCTTCAAAAAGCCCGCTCTCTCGCATTCCGGCTTATCTCGCTTGCGCTTGGCTGTATACAGCGTAGGCGCGCATGCCTACCGCTCGCCCATAAAACCCGTCTCCTCGGCTCTTTTTCCCTCTGCGGTCTATGGGGACGAGAGAGGCCCGAAGAACGCGTGAGAGAAGTCCACTCGGTGCTGCCTCACGCGTATTCGTTGCGGGCGGCCGTTCCGCGTCTTCTATTTTATGAGCCGGCTAGGAGAGGAGGGAGAGGATGGACTGTGATTTCGCGCGTGTTCGCTTTTATGATGCTGGCTATGGTAGGTGTTCGATCGCGAGGCGGCTTCTTTGGGTGAGGTTGCTGGGTTTTTTTTTGGGTGGGTTGGGAATTATTGGATTGTTTGTGTTTGGAGAATAGGGATGTGGGAGTAAAAGAATGAGTAAGTGATTAGAGTCTAGTGTTTTCTTTGAGGTCCTTTGCGGATTGCAGTTGTTGTGATGATTACTTGAAGGTATATTCTGAAGGAGTTGCGCAAAATTTTACTCGTTTTCACGAAAAAATATTTTTATTGCGTACAATAATTACAAGACTTTTCTTATTTTCTCTGCGTCAACTATTCCACAATTTTCAACTTACATTTTTCCGTGTAATTACAAAAATCTCCGTAACTACATTACTCAACTCTCCAGCCAACCACCCGACAAAGCATATCCATCCTCTGCAACCTCGCAAACCCACCAGACAATCAGCAAGCGGTAGCCACTCCAGCTTCAAACTTTTTACACCCGACCGCTCAAACCGGCCGGCGTCCATAACCTAACTCTCACGCCATAACAACTCGGCCATACAGCCCCAGCAGAAAAAAAAATTACAAACCACACGCGCGTAAACCTCGAGAGTTTCTCTCCCGCGAGCAAGCTCTATTATCGCGTTACGTGAGGGAAAATTCGTCAAGTCCGGCTTTTTTTCGCCGTCGCCCGTATAATAAATACGCCGATAATAGAGCCCTCTTGCGGAAGCGCAAAAATCGACGATGGCGATCGAGAGCGCGCGATGTGTTTCTCACGATGTCGGCGAGCGGAGAAAGCTATCGGCTCGCCCGTTCGTGTGCACGTGTGTGTGCAGCGGCGATCGGTAAGGAAAATAGCCGATACGTGCTTTCGCGGGGCCATTTGGATTAAATTGTGCGAGACGTTTGATTAGCGCGCTTGGGACAGATTTTTTTTTTAGGTTAGAATGATGGTTGCTGTGTGTGACTCTGGGATGTGTGAGAAATAGAAGGTGGATAACTGTGGCTAATGAATCGATTTCTATGGTAATCGATTAAAGGGGTAATCAGAAAGTTTGATCAAATGATTACATTGTAGATTTTAGAACAGTGGACAATATTTGTTTATATACGTATCTATAATGAATAATGAATAATACACACATGCTGTGCATGTTTCTACTTACAATAGTTACCGAATCCGTTGTTTACGTACGTATATGGGTCGTCTCGAGCCACTTACGGCTATCGAAAGTAGCCATAAATAATAATTTTTCGCCGCTCGCTACGTGCCCAAGCTACACAGTTTCTTAATTTTCCAAAGATAATGAGCAAAGTTTTACCATAACCAAAGGAAGATTTAGCACTCTCGAAAGTAATCAAGAGACCAAAAAACGTGATCGGTACATTAACCACCAACGTCCAAGCAACAATAATTTACAACCTCACCACACAGCCAAAACAACAATTGAACAACCTCAAATATCAAAAATTAAAAGCTGAGCTCAATCCCTAATAAACTTTCACCTCCAGCAAAAATCCCACAACAATCGCTTATTGTCACTTTCAAAACTACTCGCATGCTCTCACCCGATACATCGCAATTATCGAGCTATATCGAAGCCGTCTCGACCTCGGGGTCAGCAGCGCATTTTCTCAGCGAGAAGCTCGCGCCTAGATATAAACAAACGGCAGCACACTTTTCGCTGTATAACCATGGCGCGTGGGGTAACCCACTTTTCTCGCGCGCGTAATTTTTTCTTTCTGTAAAAAGAGAAGAAAACGAGCGTGAGTGTAGGTATACACACGCGAGAGAAGCAGTGGAGGATATAAGCACGGCGATTTACGGTGGGTTACTTAATTGTATCGTGTTTCATCGTCGATTTCCTTAGCTCGGTGTTTCGTTTCGCGTCGATACTGGCGCGCGGACTTTTGCTCCGCTGTTTTCCTCGATTAAATTTTGATTTATGGTCGTTGCTGCCTGAGCGGCTATGGTGTTTGTCTGTGCAGGGACTGCTGGCAAAATTAAATTGGATAGGCTTCTTTGAAATTTCAAAAATTTTATTCTTTCATTTTTTTCCAATTAACTTAGCGACTTGTGTTGTATATGTATGTAAGCGGGACGCGTTTTTCATGCGTTGCGCTACTCAGAAGTAAGATTTAAGGAAATAAGAACTTTAGAAATCTAGATCTAGATTCGACGTCCGCGAGAATATTAAGATCGTATAGAAGCAGCCAAGAAAGTCACCCTGATTCCAAATCGTGCTCGAGATAGATGAAATCGCTAAGAGATTTACATATTCTAAAACTACCAAGTCGTGCGGCGACTGTTAGAAAAGCAATCCTCGCTTGGTACAATGCTCGAAACTAAAGGAAATGTCTGGAAGCGATTTTATGCGGTCATTTCACGAGCTTTCCCCGGGACTATCTGAAAATCATTCTTAATAATTGAAAAAAACGGTGTCAGCTTGACTGCTCATTACCGAGAAATACAGCGGTTTTTTTGAGTGGAGATTTAAGATGGTTACAGATAAGATTTATTTCGCTTTGTACAAAGTGAGACTTACAGTAACCAATATATGTTGAGCGAATGAGATTTTTTGTATTGCAGACGTGCTGTACGTGACTGGATTGCTTTTAAACTAGCAGAAATCGGTTTGGACTTCGAACTTTTTTAGTTGTTCTTTTTCAGCTTGATGAAAATTTATGTTCCACTTTGAGAATCAAAAAAGAAATCTTATGAGTTTTGATAAATATTTGAATTGTGTTTTAGTTTCCAATTTAATCTTCTGTAAATCATTTTTTAAGATTTGATCGATGGTCATATCGTTGACTGTTTTTAGATAATGTAGAGTTTCAACACCATGTTTTTTTAACGTATGTAAAAATTACCCCAAGCGATACAATAACCCATTAATCGTTACGTAAAAAAATGAACCAAATTTGATTGAACGTCCGAACGAATCAGACAAAAAATAAACAGTGTTGAAATTCAAGCAGTCATTTGTAAACACTAGACATCCATATACGCAAAAAATTGCCCTCTGCAAAGTCATCTGTGCTATATCTTGCCAGGGTATCATAATACTGGTCAGGTAATAAATCAAGAAATCTGTCATTGCATTTTTCGGGCTATTTTAAAATTAGCTTTTGTGAGTTAATTATACATATAGCATTTGCATGTGACAGTGGGAATTGGATAAGATATTTTTGTAATATTTTGGGCCGTCTAAACTATGAGTATTGATCTAAATGTTGATGGGTTTGTATTTCATGTTTATTCAAAGAGTGATAAATAATTCGTTCTAATCACATAGATATAATTTAAGATTGTGATAATTTAATGTTAAAGTGCTAACTATGGTAACTATAGTATTTTATCGTGTAGTTAAGATCCGACGATAGCTATATAAATTAAATGGATTTAATTTTGATATCGGAAACAGGTATCTGTGTAATTTGTTATCGATTTTTCGTTCGTTTAGACCATGTGTCTAATCAAAATATCAGCTGTAATTAAGATTAGCGAGCTTTCACTTTCAGATGCAAATACTCTCGCTATTCTTGTATAGAATTTCATTTAAATTACCTGTAATGACCAAAATTTATGCAGCCACGGTAGTATCGTTAATGTCAAATTTCCGCGTTTATATACCTAATTTAAAAATGATAATTTCTTAATCAAGCGCACACATTTTCCAAATGCTATATCAACACTTTCATTTTTAATCTTTACCATTAATTACTCTCTACCTAACAACCACACAATCTCAAAAATTACAATCCCTCCAATCCCACCACACCAGCAACAACCAAAAAATCCTGCCAACAACCCAACGTAACCAATCTCACCTTCCCATAACACCACCATCAACAATCCCGCAAGAGAGAGTGAACTCAACGCGCCCGCAGAGTCCTCCTTTTTTTTCCCTCTCCTCTCTCGCATCTCGTGCGCGCGTGTCGCGCTTGTTTTTTCGGCCGCAGCGACAGGTGTGATGAATGCCAGAGCCGCGTGAAAGTCGAGCCGATAACGCGCTCCTCGAGAAAAGAGCCGCCTTTACAGCTGCGCTTCCGATGTATATATACATGCTTATATACTCCTGCAGCGCGTTTCCTTTTCCAGAGCGGCCAGCCGCGGGCTTTCGAGAGACTTGCGAGAGGTCCGATAAATATCGATTCGTTCGAGTCTCGCGAGTCTGGAGGGTCGATTTTTTTGTGATGTAGGAGAAACTTTTGGCTCGGGGGGTTTTGGTGCTTTGTGGGAGAAACTTGGGAGGCTGGGTTTTTTTGATGGGGGAGTGGAGGATGGTATTGTTGGGGAGAGAGATGGTTCCGTTGGTTGAGGTATTTGTTTTTTTGTGGTTTGCTTGTTGTTGTTTTGGATGTATGAATGCGGAGTGTAGTCGAGGAAGGTTTTGTTTACGGCAATTGATATGTTGCATCAAAAATAAAATAAAAGTCTATTCAATTTGCTGTATAAAATAACGAAAAATATTTTTACTTTTACCAATCTAATGTTTGTTAGGGATATAACCATTTAGAAAGTACAATTATGTCACTATAATACAACACTATGTATAAATATAATCAGACGTTATTTATAAATGACTCAGACATTTTATTGATGCAGTAAAAATTAACTAAATTTAAAATAATCTAAATTAAATATAAATTTTGCATAAGTATTATATTCATGTATTCTCTTTTGCAAGTTAAAAATACATACGCATTTGCATTGATAAAAAAATGCATATACTTAAATTAAAAGCTCACATTTTCATTTAAATAATAATGAATATTCAACCTGTCCAGTGTCCAACTGCATCAAAAGAAACAAAAAAATAAAAATCTGTAACCTCCTTTCGCAAAAATTACTCTCAATCATCGTCTAAAATAATAACGCTCAATTTCCACATCAAACCCATCCGTCCAAAAAGCTCATAAACAACCCAAAAACCATCGCTATAAATCCACATCCCACGAACCAGCGGCCAAAGCGAGACGAGCCACGAAATTACCGTTCGACGTTTTAATCCCCCTTAAATTAAATCGAGATGACGTCAGTCGCGTATCAGATAGCCAGCTGCAGCGCACGCACTTCTTTTTTATCGTCAAAAAACGGAGCCGCAACGATATATAATCGACTCCGAGCGCGGCTCAAAACAGCGCAGTCTGCTTTAGTGCTCGTGCGTTATGCGCCTCGGATTTCATTATTACGGCTCTCGCGTTGCAGGCCTGCGTCATTTTGCAATGGGTATGGTGTTGTGTGTATATAGGTTGCTGTGTGCGGGGATAGGTATGTGATTGGCGAAGGTGCGTTTAGGGAGAAAAATGAGCGACGTATGTGGGGTAGTAGTTCTTTGAGAGTTATATTGTTCGTTTGGTCGTTGTTATGGCTGGTTAAGAATGGTTGAAGGCATAATTGTGTAATTATTTAATGAAATCTTCAACGTTTTAAAATTATTCTACATGTTTATGAATAAATAGAATTGTTTTGTGTTTCTTTTTTGAAAAAATTTTAATTTTTGATTTAAACTATTTTTAGAGGGCTTGGGAGCCCTCTGTCATATTAAATTTAATAGACTTATGAGAAAGCTGATATTTAATAGAGAAATTGCACCGGCTTTAAGTGACTATGTCCATCGTTGGACAATCACTTTTTAAGCCTTTTAAATGTTATAATAAAAATAAATGGTTTTAATTTCTTTATTTGTCTACATTTTTCTGATCGTGTTTGTGCATTTCAACGTAAATTCGTTAGATTGATGAAAAAAGGAAAAATGAACTTATTTATTTATATTAGAAAGCCATATACCAGAATCACGTAATATCGGGATTAAGATAAAATTTAATGCTTTTAGAAATTACTAATATTTATTTACTTTTAAATATACTTTTGTTATTATTTATATGATATCATAATAATAAAAGTAATGAAAGAAGATAAGACCACTCTATATCTTTATTAGTTTGCAACAAGAAAAAGTATATATCTTAAAATTATGTTCATGATTAGTATTTACTACCTATTGATAAGCTATGTATTAGATTTTAACTCGTTTTTTCTGATCTTGGGCGCAGGCTTAAATGTTAAAACATCAATTTCTTGATTCACCAAAAAATGTACTTATGTAGTTACTATGAAAGTCATAGATTAGTATTTGATACCAATAGGTATAGTTTAGCTAAGTCTCTTTAAAAAGAACTATTATATCAGAAAAGTCTTAGTATTCCCCTTTGTAACAGATTAACTCTTTTTTATGACACATAAAAGTTACGTAAAAAGTTTTACAATTGAGTCGAGTATCATTAGTGTAAATAGCAATGTCGATAAATACAATCTATGTCAAGACCTTTTACGACAGTGATTTAAGTTGATATTTCCAATGAAAATAAGTTAATTAAAAGTGTATTTTCTTTTGAAAAAAAAAACTACTAAAAATATTTGTAAAAGAAATTCAAGAACATTGTCAATTAATAGGCACTTATAGCTTTCTACTAAAATGTAGTTTAAGAATTATAAAAATAAATAGAAAAAATTATCATTATATTAAATCCAAATACACTTTCTTTATTAAATTGAGAAATTTCGAATTTACACGAATAATGTATGTAAGTAATCACTTTCTTTTATACAATAATACTTACTCACATTGGCATTCTGTTATATATATATTTTTGCGATAACATATTCAAAAGATTATTTAAATCTTTTCCGATAAAAATTAATAAACAAGATATTCTAATTTAGAATATATTCAAAAATTTATTGACTTGTAATTGACACAATCTTAATATTTTAATCAACCTGCTATTCCAAACCACTACAACATTGACCGTATCGCCTCTTTTCTCAAGTTCTGTACTTAATCAACAACACATAAAAAAAACGAAAAACCAACCAAAACACCCCACCAATCACAATATACCAACCTACAAAGCAGAACCACCTTTCAATCAACCTTCACGCACAGCACACGCAATCCCACCATCAAAACACCTCGCCAATTTTCCCTTCCCCCGGATCCGCCTTATCTCGATCTCGCGCGCAGTCTATCTTTTTTCCGGCGCACGCTTCATGCGTTTTTCCTCGGCAACAGGCGCCTAAGGCTGCTTTTCTTCCTCCCGGCTCCTACGCCTTTGACACGCAACGTCGTGTTATACACCAGCTCATATACGGATTACTGAGCCCGAGCGCGCGTTTCACGCGCTCTTTCAGCTTCCTGTCTAAGCACTACCTGAATCTTAATCAGAGAAATCGTCTTGGCTTCGCCGATTTCCTTTATAATTAATCGGGGAAAAATGTAATTTGCTCGGCTCTGCAGCTTCGCAAGCGGAATTATCCAATCGCTATTATTTTTACGCGTTTACAGCTTCATTCTGGCTGCGAATGTTATTCAGGCCGTTGCGAATTGGCCTTAATACTTTTTAAGTGTATAAATAGTAAATGCTGTTTTTTTATTTACGTGTATACAATAAAAAAAGTAGATTACGTTATACTGTATTCTTAATATCACATCTCATGACATTACGGTCCGAAATGACTCAATTACATTTTGACGCACATACGCAAATCGCAGAGCGCTCGTGAGAGTCTCGCAACGGTTATCTTACGAATGGGTTACATTATCTTTTGTTGTCGCGTCCCCCCGCGGCTGGAATTAACCCATCTGTCTTCTTTATAACGCGCTGAAATGTGCGTATTGTTCGGCGCGGGTATTATGTCGTAATTTTCAAGCGTAGAAGAAAATTCGTGTCAGTAGGAAGAAAAGCTTGAAAAGAAGGCGCTGTCCTCGTAGTGTCACTCGTTGGTGTGTATATGTGAGGTAGAAAAAAGAGGCGATCGCGGGATCGTGAGAACGAACGCTTGCGAAATGTGGTTTTATATAGGTACTTACTGAGTGGTATGGTCAATTTTTTATTGGTAAGCGTATGTTGAGTGTGTTAATATTGATCGGGTGTATTAATTATTGATTATTGATTATAGATGAATTATTTCTTGTTATGCCTGTATTATGTATGGGAAGCTATTGTTGCTTGAGAGTCTTTGAGTCACTTGGATAACGAAAGTATAAAAATATAAGGACATTTTTTAACTTGATGGATTATGTGCATTAGTCGAATGATGCACGTGAAATGGTCTTTGAAAATATTTACATTATTAAACTTATGTGAAAATTACTTTCATTTTGAAAATGATAACAATAACGGTTGTCTACATTTTTCTTATTATTCAAATCTGAAATAGTGGAAAATCATTTATCTTACTTTGCTTATATGCTTCTATACATACGCGGTGATAAGTGGAATAATTATATTCACGCAAAATAAGAAGATTTTTCACTCTTTCACATTTGGATAGTAGAGAAATAACAAATTTTGAACCTATATAATCTTTGTTAAAGAAATTTGTTTAGAGTATCTATAATTCATTTAAATATTTATAATAAATAACAAATATTTTTTACATTAACTATATGGAACTAATTAGTTATATTTTCTTTTTTACAGGTAAGTCTGAATCAATCTTAGAAAGCATTTACCACGTCAAAGTGAAGGAACGAACAATCAAGGTCAGATTCATTAACCACACATATGCAATTCGAAGAGCCAGCTTCGATAGTTCAGAAATACATTTTTCCCATGATCCACTCGCGCACATTAAAAAAACCAGTACCCGACCCAACTTATCATTTCCAAAGCCAATAAATAAGCCTTAAACTATCTCCCACAGCAAAAAAACCACCCATTCCCGTCCCGATCAATTAAATCCCACATCGACGTCTCTAATTTACAACCTAACCTCACTTTCCTTTCATTCGTCAAACCATTTCAGCCGCGAACAAAAAGACACCCACAGCCATATAATAGCTCACCCCGTCGCGGATCTCGCTCCGAAAGCGTCAACCTCGGCGCTGTATAACTGAAAAGCATAATAATCCATTCAACTTTCATCCGGCTCGTATCCGGCAGCAAACTATTTGCAACACAAATTGACTTCCCCGGCAGCGCGACACCGCCAACTAATTAAACTCGCGGCCCGTTTCACCTACATTCAATTAGCCTCCCCTCTGAATCCACGGATCGGCGAGCCGTTAAAGCGACGCCTATATTAAGCTTATATATGTGCGCGGCGGGTTTGTTCTATTATATATCGGCTAGACGTCGATCTCCCGTTGCGTATTTATCTGAACAGTTATAGGAGAGGAGGTGGAAAGGGAGAAAGGTAGATGTGCGCTTTTAATTAGGCTGCTGGGTGAATGTAGAAGGTGACAATCGGCTAATTAAAGATTGCTTCGAGTGGAGTTGGATTGAAGGCTTTGATGTGATCGTTTACCTGTTACGATGTGGGTTTGTGTGTGTTTTGTAAAGGTGGGACGCTGACTAGAGTGAATGCAGTTTTGGTTTTGGGTATATATAAATGGAGGTTCGTTAGAATTTTCAGTGGGTGGAAGCGGAAATTTTTATTTGGTCGAATGAAGTTCTTTGATTTATTCGAGCGTTAAGTGACTCGATTTGAATAGCTCCTCTCACATTTTTATGAATCTGAATTGAAAGAGCTGTTTCATAAATCACTTTCTGTGGGGAATAAAATAATTTAATTATTCAGTTTCGAAAGAATTGATTCCGCTTGCTTTGTAATATCCATCACAATCAATATAAATTTATTTAGTCACTTCTATTTTCAAATTTCAATTCAAATTATTATATGGATTTCAAAGAAACACGAGACATCAACCAATTCACTTCACACCAGCTTAAAAAAATCTCATTAAAACCCACCATCCATTCATACCACGTAAAAGCTCCTACATATTCCACGAACCCAGCTCACCTCCCGCCAAAAAAACCAACCTAAATCATCCGCAGCAACTCATCAAACCATCATAAAAATCTCCATCACGTAGCAGCGTACCTGCAGCATTTAGCCAGACGGTAAACTCACCGCTACGCAGTCGCGTTCGCAGACGGCCGGCAAAAAGCCAAGTACAGGAAGAGCAGCTCGGTAAAAAAAGGGCGCGATTCTCGCAGTCGATCCGTCTCGTCCAACAGCTGTATACGACACCCCGCGGATGCTAAAAAAGCTCTCTAATAAAGACTCAGGAGCGGGAGCGAGTTTTCTGGGCGATCGGAACTTTCTAGAAGGATGAAGTATAGGAGGGAGAGATGGTAATAATTAACGCGGCGTGTTTATAGGAGAGACTCGGGTTCGCGCGTTATCGGGTTGCACTTCTGTGCGTATATATATTGGCGCGAAATGCGAGAGGTTGAGAGTTTTCCTTTGATTCTGCGAGGCGAGCTTGATTTTAATGGCGGCGCTGAGCTTGTTTTTGACGACTTTACGGCAGAGGGTTTTGTTACTGAGCGGTCAGTTTCGCGAGGAAGTTTGAGCTTTGATGGTTTTGTTTTTATTGGGGTTGGGTTACGGTGGATTGAGGTGGATGAAAATGGATTGGGAGGTATCGTTTTGTTTAATGGTGTACTAATGAATTGTCAGCGTATTATTGTGATATTTATTGTTAGGTGATGATTCGTTGGCTATAGCGGTTCGATTCTACTACGCAGTTTGCAAAAATTGTTGTTGTTTTTTTGGTCTTCCGTTATTTGCAAACTGCGAAATGAATCCAAATTTTTTCAAAAGTTCTTCCATTGTATTCTTTAACTAAAACAACGAAACAAACAATATCAAAATTTGGCCACTTAAACTAACCAAAATGCAGTCCGCAACGCAAGCAATCAACTCACCAACGCTCCAATTTCCACCTCCCTCCAATACAACTCCTTAATCATCCCGATCTCTCAGACCTTATTGGGAAACTCTCTAAAGCTTCGCAACCAGCCCATCAACCGCTCTTTTAAATCAGCTCTCCCGCCTCACCAAAATCAAACCGACCGCTCAGCGCTCGCCGGAACAATACCTTTCGTAAACCTCCGCAATTAGCGCGGAGAGCTCTCAGATACATACCCACCATTCCGCTCTCCTCGATCGGTCTGGAAAAGCCGCGCGCGATTAAGGACTAATTAGCCCGGCGTCGTCGGGCTTTTGTGTAACGTATCCTCAACACACACACTCCGCCGAGAGAGAGAGAAAGAGAGGAGAAAAAAAAGAGAGGGTAAAAGTGGGACGCGCTTCCTCGCTGAGCTACCAGATGGAAATCTCTCCTCGCATGACGCCGCATCCTCCTTCTTCGACGCACTTTCTCTGCTGTGTACTGCATCCCATGCGTTATATACTTATAAGCGCGGCGTCCTGACTTTTTCCCGGATGATTTTTTTCGGTCCGGGGACACTTGCCGGCTCTACAGGTTTATTAATACAATAAAGGCGTTAACGGTGAATTTACGCCCGGCGCCGGTGATTTTATAACGACAGTAAAAAGTAGAAAGTGTCTCGAGGGGAAAAATCGTCGGGATTGAGGAGGCTGTAAATAAGAAGCGATAGAGGTGAGCTGAGTTATTGACGGTCTTTGGAAAATTGGCTGGATATGGTAATTTGTGAGGATGGACTCGCGTTGCGGACGAGTTAATTTGTGCGTATAAGTGCGTGAAAATGTCATTACTCGGCTTTTTAATGGCCGTGGTTATTGAAGTCGCCTCGGATGTAATTTCTCATTTTTTAAGAAGTTTAAGCGCGGCTCGCTGGGATATATCCTCCCGGATTATAAGCCGATATCTGGAGCGAGTTCCGCGTTCATTAAAATGTCTAATGCCGGCGCGATGCTTTAATTTATGTGAGCGTTGATTTATAAAAGTTCACAAATTATACTATCGCGCGCGGCTTTTTCCGGCTTTCAATTGACACGGCGGAAGGTAAATATGTTAAGTTGAAATTCTTTTCTAATTGAGTCGTCGTATTTGGGTGTATACGTGTGAAACAGCCTATATTTTATGGGACGCGAGCATCGTTTTATTGTGTTACAAAAAGGTCAATCGCGATAAATGAATTTTCCGTATATTTAACTCCGAAAGAGAATAAGTGGCGCAACGCTCGAGGCAATTATCATTTTTTAATCTGTACATTCACGCTGAATAATACGCTTGGCGCGCGCGCATCATTTTAGATGAACAAAAGAAAATGAAATTTCGGTGTGAAATGTGTAATTTTCTCATCTAAGAAGCCTACGTGGTAGTTACTATTGTAGCTATGATCAATAAATGACTCGAAAAATTCGATGCGTGTAAGCAATTGTTATAGAATAAAAGTGAATAATAAAGTAAAATGGAAGAAGATGCCACAAAGCTAGATTTTCTTTGGTTTTTAAACAAATAAAAATATAATGCTTCGTAGAAGCATTTGCTATTATTAACTGATCAGTCGCCCAAATATTTCAAATTTCGAATTTATAAAATTTTCTATGCAACCCTACTAGAAATGATTCCATATAATGACTAGTTAATCGCTAGGAAAAATGGATTTAATGCTATTTCTTAACGTCTAATCATTTTAAATGCGCAAATCTCTACCCAGGGAAACTTTTTATATATATGTTTTTCAGTTTTATTTTCTTTAGTTTCTTTAGTTTCAATTTTTGTTAATGATAGATAGATCACTGTATCCTTTGTGTTAATATTAGAAAAATATTATTATATCAATTTTAGAAAATTTTATTTCAATTTTCATTTTAGCTATTATATTGAATTACACTTCACTTTTTATAAAACCTAAATATCACGCAATCCATTTTCCCACTAATTACATTATAAATTAATTACAGTCTCAATAAAAAAAACAATCTCCATCTACAATCACAAAACACTTCCCGGCAAAAAAATCCAACGAGAAACTCCCAAACCACCCACCGCAATCCAACTCATCGCACCATCACTAACCACCACTACACTTCACACCTTAAGCATCAGAAATAAAAAAAAAACTCACGGCGCCTCGCAACGGTCGCGCGTATTATAATAACC
>JAPYZB010001626.1:0-13889 GCA_030522745.1 Eupelmus kiefferi | reverse complement strand
CTCGCAATACTTTCTCTTAGCCGAAGCAAGCTAAACGAAGATATTTCCCGGTAAGCTAGAAATTCTAAAAAGCTATATCAAAAGCGAGCAGGAATGATGGAGACTCTGCCGCTTCATCCTTTCCACAAAAGCAAACCCGCCCAGCATCCACGCCAGCACGACGTAGATCCCGGATAATTTCTGCCGAGTTTCCTCGTTTTAAAACAGCTCGTAAATACCCCGAGAGAAAGAGAGAGAGAGCGAAAGTCATAAGCCGCGAGCGCGTCTCGTTCGATTCGTCGTCCCGGAAACGACGCTAGAACTCTCCGTTATTAAGAGACGTGCTTCTGTCTGAACTGTCGCCTCGCGACGTGCTTTCTTTTATGCTCCTCCTTTCACAAACTCCCGCGCTTATATTGGTTTTTTCCTAGCCGAGCTTTTTAACGTCCCCCGAATTTTAGCGCCACTCGCGGAATTATTTCTGATATTACTTTTCTCGCGGCTCGCTGCTCTCGCTAAACTCCACTAATTTTCGAGCGATAAAACGTCGAGAGACAGAGGCGAGGGCAGGTTTAACGCAACACACTCGAGCAAGCTCTAAAGCTAACCAAGCCGCGCGCGCGCGGATGCACAAAAAGCTCTTACAGCTGGAGCTCGCGTTAACATCCCTTCCCTCTCTCTCTCTCTCGTATATTTTTATTTCGCTTTGAGAATCCCAGAGCAGCGTGGTTTACTCTTGGAGAGGGCCCGCTGGGCGGAGATACGGATGACAAGTCGTAAAATCTTGTCAAAGTCGTATTTCGAAAAGGAGCTGCCGCGCGCGCGTCGTTACAGAGCGCGGTAATTTCATAACGATTTTCCGAGATGCGCGCCGAGGCGCTTCTCTGTGTACGGGGGATATATAGCCGGGATACTTTCCAGATGGATGAGCTCTTCCGCTTGAGGGTAGGCTCGAGGATGTTTGAGGAAGTGGAGGAAAAAAAATTGCGAGGATGAGAGCTGGCTTCTGGGATGCTTCGTGCTTGATGTGTCTGTGTGTCTGTGTGGGTGGGTGCTCTCGACGGGGATGGAAATGTGTTTGGGAGTTTTGATTTTTTTTAGGTGGGAAGGTTGGGAGCTTGGGTTTGGGAATGTGCGAGACAGAGATTTGGTGAATTGACACTTTATGGCTTCGGTTTTTCTTTTATGAAAATTTAAGAATTGAATTTACGTCTTGGGAATTTGAGTTTGGGTTTTACTTTGAGAATTTGTTGACTTTAAGAGTAAAAAAATGCTTAGTTTTATAAAATAACGTAAAGTAAAATATTATTCATGATTTTGCACCGAAATCTAGTTGCTTATTCAAGCGTATTTTGATCAATTGAACGTATAAGTATAACGTAAAAAACGATATCAAGATTTTACTCTTATAAATTTAATATTCGACTTCTTCAAGAAAATCAAATTCGACCCCTCGCATAAATTTAACGATCGCAAGCACCCAAGCTCATACCTCAAGCTCACCAGCCAAAAAACCACCCACCGATCATCAATAAAAGCCTCATTAACCATCGCATTAACTCAAAACTCAAACCCTGCGCGCGATTTTTCTTCCCTCCGCCACCCTAGCAGCTCCCTCAGCAGCTGAGCTCGAAGAAAGGCGCCTCGGCCCTACTAAAGCGCCGAGCATATTAATTAACGAGCTTCCGCCTTGTTTGCTTAAGTAGCAGCACAGGCGCACGGCTTAAGTAGTAAAGGATCGAAACAGGTTTGGCGCGCGCCCGGCGCTGGCTGGCTCCAAGTTTTAATAGCCTCGCGAGCGCGAGAGCAGGCCTTAAACACTTGAATTTGAAAGTAATTAATTCGCAAGGCAAACATTTGGTAATTTCTCGTCGCTGCTCTGTCGATCGACTTTCGGCTTATTGAAAATAAAATTAACGCATCATGGACGTATAATGGCTGGATGCTACGGGGATTTGATGCAGTGTGGAAAGTTGGGGGAGGAGGGTTTGCTAAATGGATTTTTTGGGTATTTTGGATTTGGTGGATGGGTTGTTTTATGATGTGTATGTTTTCGTATTCGTGGAGTGGTTGCAGGTGTTGGCAAAGGTTTCATGGCCAAACATGAACTATTTTGTTCGCAGAAGCCTTGTAAGGATCGGCAATGATTTTTCACAATTTCGTTGCAGGTTTTTATAGAGAGGATTTCAGCTTACGTTTAATTCTCACGTAGTCATTCGTGTTTTTCCAGCGTAAACTTTTCTGGATGCATACAATTCTGTTGAAGTGAAAAAATTTCGTTTATTTTTTAACGATGTAAATGTACAAGTCGTAATAAAAAATTTTAATTCAAATAAGTTTGCCGTGCTTGTAAATAAGCTACACGCAACGAAAAAGATTTTTAAAACATAGAAGAGTGTGTACTTTAATTAATTTTAACGAACATTTCGTTACATTTACTATTCGGATTTTCATCATATTTTTTGTCAGACACGTAAATTTATACTTCTCATACTCTAATAATATATAACAAGTACAAATGTAATACTACCTCAAAATCCTCAAAACCGAAACTACCTCCTCAACTACCCAGAAAAACGCCAACTACCAACCAGCTCCTTCAAGCTCAATCCCAAAAAATTTCCCGACAACCCACTCGAGCCAACATTTACATTTCCCACAAAACAATATACCTCCCTCTCAAAACCACTTCCGGCCTCTCCACCGGTAATCCGATACACCGTCGACCTTTCCCCGGCATCCAAGCAAGAAAATCCCACCCAGAAAGAGACAGAGACAGCATCACAAACAATACCGTCGACCCCTTCGCGCTCATTCAATTGTCGCGACTACGCTTAATTCCTCGGGGGGTAAGGAAAAGCAAAGACGCAGCCACGAGTGCTCTTTCTCTCCCTTAAAAAAAAAAAAGTCCCGCTTGTATGCGCAGAGCAAGTCAAGGCCCGCGCGCGTCTTATTTGACAAAAGCTCCGCGCGCCGCCTCGTTGTCGCGGAGCGCGAAATTGAAATGCGCCCGAGCGGCCGCCACTGAGAGATTTACTTTAATCTTCTCAGCTGTGGCCTTTTTTTCGCTCTCTATATGTCTCTGGCGTACGCCTCCTGGGAGGGAGCTTGCAAGCTCCTCCGGGGGGACGCGGCTGCAAGCTCGGATTTCTTTCCCCCCGGAGGAACGGAGGATCGCGTGGACGGGAATTCGCGAGGTAATTAGTTGCGAGAGGGTGGGAATGTTTTGACGGGTGGATGGGTTGTGTGCTGGCTTTTGGAAAATGGATGGGGATGGATTGTGTACGTGCTTGTGTTTCGGTTAGTTTTGATGAATGGAATTTTTAGAGAAGGAAAGGGAGAGACAGAGGAAGGAGGCTGGTATTGTTGGCGAGTGCAAAGCCGAAACAACAAATCTGACAGTCTCATCTCTGAGAAAGGATTGACTTCTGCTAGGAAGGGAGGGGTAATGTAAAATAGAGAAATGTGTGTCGCGCATCCGTCTGAGGGATGAGAATCTGGGTCAAAAAATTAGTATTTCTTCTTTAAACAATGTGACAAAGGAATCGCGGGCTATGAGATTTCACTCTGTTTATTTATTCAGCTGAATACGTTATTCATAAACGCGTTATTGTGGATTTTCCGCGTGGGAATGAAAATTGTATCAAAAATATTTTTCCAATTTTTCTAAAGCCGGAGATTTCCTTTTTCCTAAATAATGACGACGGACTTTGAAATATATCTGCTCGCGAAGAGCTAAAATTTTCTTGCTCGTTTTAGCTTAGCTCTCTAAGCAGAAATGCACTATTTGGAATTGGGTCACGAAGGCGCAGGTCAAAACAACCTGGCAACCTTATATATTTTGCATAAGTAATTTTTCGACAGATCCGAATGCAGCAGTCACTCACTTGAAAGCTTCTCCAACATCGTAAAGCCTATTTCGGTTCGTATGTCATTAACGAAATAAAGCGGAATATTGAAGAGTGGAAAGATGTTATAAAAGTAGATAAGTTGACACACGCTTTTAATAATTTATTGTATAAATATGGTGTAAAAGCATCTTTTACTTTTACATTCACGTTTTAATTTTTTTTGAATATAATAGTAAATTACTTAATAAACTAAATATCTTATTTAGAATAAGTTATAAATGAAGGGTCTTAAACATGATTTTACCAACCAAACTTTTGTTTATCATATAAAATATATAGCGAATGATGCACTTCGTATTGCTGCACTTTATCTCTGTACACAAGTCAATATTCTAAAGCTACTAACAATGGGCTTTGAACGAAATTTTTGAAATTTAAATAACATTTTGAGATGAATGAGACTTTTAAAAAACTTCGTTTACATACCATTGTTAGGTACTTTGGAATATTGACTAGAAATTTTGCACAGAGATAGAATGAATCATTACGTGAGGCAACTGTGACCTGGATTTGCAAATATTGCAATATGTTTTTTGTATAGTCAAATAACTAAATTAGTCGGTAAAAAGTTGAGTTTGGGATCACTTTAAGGTGGTAAATTTATTTATTTTTATTTCTTTTTTGAATAATTATTTTTTTTAATAAATCAATAAATAGCCAAGATTATTCAAATAAATTATAACAACTCTAAGAATAAATATAAATGATAAATAAATTTTTCTTCGAGAAAGCAAAAATTGATATCACCTACAGGACCCTTGCTCTTAATACAACGCTAAACGTTTGAGCTTTACCTTAAGTATGTTGACTTGTCTGCCTGCGCCACTCACTCCACTCACCTCTATAGTTTTTCGTTTAATTAAAACGTATATATAGGCAAAACAGATATAAAGTTGAAACTTTATATGAGTAGTCTATTACTAAAGCGTGGAGTTTTACAACAAACGCATCCGTAAATTAAATTTGCATTTAGTTTAATTTAAACTAATTTGTAATTTTTTTTGTTTAAAGTATAGAAGTTAAAAGTTAATGACAAGCAATATAAGTTGATCTTTTTCTCACTACTATAAAATTACTGCACTGATTTACTTTTACAATTACTTTTACAAACTACTGTTATTTATGTATATTTAACTCAAACATTTTAGACTAAAATTAATAGTTGCCCTCAATATACGAAACTCAATACGCTGATATGCACTTACATTACTGTTATATTACAATTAATTTTGAGTATTAATTATCTACAACTACAAATTCGACCCTAAAACATTAAAAAAAAAAGAAAAAAATTAATACTTGAAAATTTCATTTTGTAAACCAGTCAAACCATCCCGCGTTATCCTTTTCCAGCCAACCCCAACTAACCCAATCTATCCAACCGACCCCCGAAACTCCAGCCCCCGCCCACCGAACCCTCCACGAAGCCCGCTTCTTTCCGAGCGTTTAACTCCAGCGCAAAACATATCCGCAGGGCACATAAGGGAGGCCCATAATATTTACTCTGCAAATGTGTATTCCTCGGCCAAACCGAGCCGGAATCCACAGCCACGCGCAAATAAAGCCTCGGCTCGCTCCGCTTATATGATTGATCAATATGGCCTCTTTTTTGCCCTATCTTCAGGGGGGAAATATTGTGACACCGAAAAGACGTATCGATAAATCAGCGGCACGCGCGTTTTTCGCGCAACGCGACGCATTAGCAAACTGCCGCGTGTCTGTTTATTTACGAGCCGAGTCCAGAAGCTCGTTATTTACAGGGAATTTCATGTCTCAGTTCGCTGGGGGGAGGGACGAGGGGGTGGCTGATTTTTTTTATTCTTGAATTTAAATGTAAATAACGGCTGGAGGGATTATTCGAGCCGAGTACTTATTTGAAGTAACGGCTCTCTCGGGGGTACGTTGAGATGGCTGGTTGGGTTGACTGTTTACTGTGAAGCTTGTGTTGACTTGAGCGCTGTTCTTTTGTCGGAATTTGATCGTGTTTTTATTTTGATTTGAATTTTAAGTTAAGTTTCGAGGGTAATTTAATGTTGGAGCTACTACAAAATGTGAGTACAGAAAAGTGAAGGTAATATTTATTTTTAAACTGAGAAATTTTATATTTTGTAACTAGAATAAATTTCTGCTTTGCATATTTTCAATGTAAAACCTTAGTAATATGATATTTATTTTAACAGAATTTTATGTAAGAGTGTAAGGGTATATTCTATTTTTCAATTTAGAATCGAGTCGGCATAAATGCAATGAGAGACGTTATCTGGTTATCTGACACGTAAGTAGGTCATTAATTTGCTGATTTGATTATAAAGTTACGGGTACGTCGTTTCTATAAAATAACTGACATATCTGCTAGAGAGATTTGAGAGAAAATTATTGACTCTTTTTCTTACGATTTAATTAATGTCAATTTAAATTATAATTAATTTTCTACGGAAATACGAAAAATGGAAATATATTTTTTTCAATACAAAAAAAGCGATATTTTAGCAAAAATTTATTAACTAGAGCAGATTGTTATGTATATATACGTATTTGAGTAATATTACTCGCTTCACTAAGGTGTAAACGTCCACCCGAGGTCACAATCATTTTAACGCACTTGTATTTCTTTTCACATTTATATAAGTAGAATTATGTAACCTTTACATTAGATGCGTTTATCACTCTATGATCAAATATAATAATAAATATGCACAGTATAACTTTTTTAGTGTAGGGGTTTGGATTAAGGGGATCAAGATCTTTTAAAATTAAAATTTTTTGCCTTGAGCGATCATATACCTTACTTGAGATTCCGCTTGTATCGCTAAACACGTTGGCAATCTTGAATAAAATATAATAATAATTTTTTTTATTTTACATAATTTTAAACTTTAAAATACTGTCCTTTTGTAATAAATACAACATTTTACATATAAATTATTATTAAACACAATATTATTATATAAACTGAAGTTAATCCACGTGAAATTACGTTTCTAAAACAACAATATCAATGGTCACGACTATTTAATTAATATTAATAACTACTTAATGAAAATCGTCAACAAACAAAAAGTTCCGATTATTAAGTAAAAATACAATCAATAATCCACCTAAATAACAAACCTGAATAATCGAATTCCTATATTTTGTAAACACAAAATTTCATACTCTCTCGCAAACATAAAGCAACTCCAAATCAACCATTAATTTCAAACTCGATAAACAAGACTCCCAGCACATGCTCGGCCAGCAGCAGCCGCAGCCAATCCATAAATACTCCTCAACAATAAAATAATTCCCTCGCAACACGAATCACGATAAAAATTTCTCCTACCCACCAAAAGGGCGTAAACTAGCTCAAGCAGCTGCAGCAGCCATTCCTATAAGTAAATCAATAAATCCTATCAGCCCCTGAAAAAGAGTAAGCAGCCCCAGCCGCAAGACAAATACACACCCTCTCCATCTCCCAAATAACGTTTAGACACGCGACTCGACTCGACGTGTATACACCCTACAAAGCGATATACCTCGACAAAAGATCGCCTCGGGCGCTCGCAGCACGCCATGCAGAGGTATTTTTTTGTTCGTTCTTATTCCAAAGAGCTCGTCACTTCTCGGTGCGAATGCGCTACCTAATTGATATAAGGGGGGGGGGGTAAAGTAGCTGAATCATCCATCTTTGCGAGCTCAGCTCGTCAACTGGCTCGCTCGTCTTCGATCTATCAAAGGCGGCACTCTCGCAGTTTTTTCTGAACTTTCGGTGCTGGCTTTTTCGTCTGAAAGAGTAGGAGGCTAGGACTAGAGAGTGGAGGGTGGATTGAAGATCGAGGGGCTGGGAAAGGCTGGATTTCAGCGCCGAGTCGCGAGCTGGAGGACGATGAGCCGTATGCGGGTTATTTGAGATTCTTGGAGATGATGTTATTATTTTTTCTTCTTTTTAGAGGAATTGGGGGATTGTCGTACTGGGATTTAAAAGGTCGCTTCGCCGTGGTAGATGATTGAGACAGATTTTTATAAATGCATTGTCTAAAAATATTTTTGAATAATTTTTATACTAGGAATTGAGAATAAGTAACACGAGCACAGCAAACATCTTAGTTTTATCATGATCTCCCCATCAACTTCTAAATTAAGTTCGCCTTAAAATAAAAACTCTGATGCAATTAAAACAAACGGATGAAAAAAGTTTTTACGAGTATAGCAACCCAACCGAAAAGAAAACTTAACACAGATAAACGAAAAGTAGTCCTCGGCGCAGCGAGCCAATTTTTTCAAGCACGCGTGCAACGAAAAACGTAAAAAACCCAGAAAAGAAAGAAAAATAAACCGACAAAGCCAGAGCGAACGAGAACACTTCTTTCAATCATCGCGCCTCTATGTGCAGCGTCATATCACAGCGGGCCTGTTTACTCCGTCCCCTCGTCCCGACGTCTTTTGGCTCCCACATTTTCTTCGATTTCCCATCTCCTTCTTGGGAGACTCGTCCTTTCTGGGCCAAAGTCCGTCAGTCTCCTTTATTCTTTCGGCCCCGACGAGGAATTTTATTGGAAAGCTGTGGCGCGGCAATTTAAGAGGGCGTAATTAAAAGCCACAGCCGAACGGATTGACGTGTTTCTTTTTTAATCCCTCGCTCTCGGCGCGCTGCTGTTTTCCTTTCGCGGACGCTTAATTATTTGTAAAGATCCGGGCTTTACAGGGCTGGTGTGTCATCACGGGCTTTTAATGAATTTTTCTGATTCGAGTGGACGCAGTCGACGTTTTGCGGCGGGAAAAATGTAATTTCGCTTCTGGAGAGAGGAGAGCTATTGGATTTCTCGAGATCGTTCGAGCCATTGTGAGTCGATGGTATTGCGCTGCTGGATTGTTTGACGAGCGTGTGGTCTATTGATATTTTGTTAATTAAAATTTGTTGATAACTGAATGTTACTGTTTTCTTTTAAACATTATTGAATTGCATCAACTGCAATTAATTTTATCTTCTTACTTTCAATTTCTTTATTCTTTATTCTCCTATCACGAATATATCTTCACGTCGGCGCGTACTCAATTGCCAAGTCAGCATTGTCAACACAGAAACGTCACATTTTACTAAACAATCGGAATATATCTCGAAATCAGTTTCTACCTTCGCAATAACGAAATACGCGAACAGCCGTCAGCTTTATTTAGCATCGCAGGAAACGCCTATTCCTTACTTTTATCGAAACCCACCAGTGCGCTGCGCTTTCGCAGTGAGTCTGCAATATTTTGCCATTTTTTTTTATTTCTCCAGGACAGAGAGCACTTGAATGTGCGTAGGTATAGGAATGACCATGCGATTTGTGTGTCATCGTGATGTACCGTCTTTTATGATTAGTTTGGTTTGGAAAAAATTTCGAATATTAAACGGGGATAGAGGGAAAATAATTATAAAAGAATTTTCAAGCTTAGTACTAAGTAGGATACAAAAAGTATAATAAGTACTTTGGTCAAAAAATTAAAAAGATGTAAAAATTACTGATGTTAAAACTTATTTAGAACATTTTTAAAATGTCGTATAAGTGTTATAAAATATTTTTTAAGGTTGAATTTCTGTTCGAAATAATTGTCAACTTAAAAAAATCAGAAACAAATACTAGCATAGTGATTTATCAAACAATAAATTACTTTATTTCGATAACAGATCTTTAGGAGCATATGTAATTTAGTTCTTATATTGTATGTCATATAAAAACAAAATATCAAATGCATCAATTCCCAAAAAACTAATCGATATCAGAACATTGTAACTCTTCCAAAAATCATTTCTTTCATTTTTAGTTATCTGCAAAAACGTTATTCTCATCAATTCTGAGCATATGCTGCATATGAGCTTATTCATTTTTAAATAGCAGTAAAAATTAAAAAGCAAAAACTATAAAGTTTACTCTCGTCAAACTTTTAATAACATTTCAAATTTATAAAGGTAGCACTTAAAGATTTTGAGATTATAAATTATTGAGCTGAATAATTTGTATACATTTAAAGTAACTCTTTGTATTGGAAGAAACAAAAGTACTAATGATAAAAAGAGTAAAGAGCATTATTGAATAATTAATATGAGCTTCTTCCAATTTAGTAACAATTTTATTTATAATTATGAGTGCAATTTAATGATTTTAAAAAGATGTATAATATAATTAACAGCACCGCAATTATTATTAACGAATGAATGTACTTTATTTTTCCGATTTATATTGTGGTTTATTATAAAATAAAATATTATTACTTTTTCAAATATATGTTTATGTGAATAATAAATGTTATTAATATTATAATTAAATAACTTATTAAGGTTCATTTAAAAAACGTTAAGACCAGCGTATAATTTTATTTGTTAAAGTTGTTTCCATTGTTATTAAGCTAAAATAATACTGAACAAATTAAATTTCTTTTAAAATATTGTGTCAGTCAAGTGTATTTTAAAAGGGAAACAATTTTATTCATAAATGCAAGGGGAAATGAGGTCAGAAAAAAGGAAAAGAATAATTTCTCGAGTAAATATAAATAATTTTTACAAAACTGAATGCTTCCTAATATTTAATTTTTTTCAACTATTCGTAAAATCATCTAATATTGTAATATTAAATAAATACACGTTGAATCATTAATGAATTATTTTATTATATACTGAGCGCTAAATAGTCTAGAAAATGAGCTATAATATTTTTCTTATGATTCGGCAAAATTTAAATCAGCGCCGTACTAGTTTCTAACAAAAGATCGCAAACTATAAACTTTGATCAGAGGAATTCCCCCGAGATGCTCAAATTTCGATAAGTTTGATTTTGATCGCTGCTGCGGTAAATTACTCCAGCAACTTCGGTGATCCTAAAGTGTATATAGAGCTTTTAGATAGCAGAAAAAGGTAAGGTAAAGCTCGATAAAATAAAAAAAAACAGATAACGCGCGGAAACCTAAAAAGTGGGAAAAGAACGGAGAAAAATGAGCTTGAAAGAACTAGAGAGTTAAAATTAAGCTGAAAAATGGTAGAAAGATAATCTAACGTATTTCAACTGTAATTTTCACCATTTCTTTCATCGATCTTGTTGCGTTACTTAGAATTCAGATTTTTATTCGTAACTCTACGTTGTTAAAGTTTTAAATTTCATTTTAATTTAAAAACATTAAAAAGATAAACAAATTTTTGTCACTCAAAAAGTGACAGCTAATTGCTTTAAAATAATATTAAAATAATATCGCAAAAATAAATTTTTATAATTTCTAAATTCTTGTTTATAAAGTTAAATATTCTAAAAATATTTTTTCGGTTGTTTTTTTTTATAATGAGAATACTTATACGCCTTATACTATATCATCGTCTTATTAAACACGACATCAATCTACTGCGCGCCACATTTGACCTACATTTAAAAAAAGATTTTTAATTTTTTTCTTTAAATTCAATTAGAGAATATTTTTTTATCATTAAAACCTTTCTAACAACTATAATGATTTTTATGTCTTTATGAAAACATTTATGTATTTTTTATTATATGTGAATAAAAAATTATGTATATACGTATGAAATAAAAGAGAAAATAATATGCGTCTTTAATTAATAGAATTTCAGAAACTCCGGTGTGGTTATAATAATTATTAAAGTGAACATTAATAGAAAATATTCTTATTTTTATCAATATTTCCTTAAAATAAATTTTTATAATGTTTCTTTTGATACTTAATTACTTTATATTACTGAGTAATTAAGTAAAAACAATTTAATTTCCAAAAATACTTTCTTAAAAATTGCGAAGTTTTTCAATAATTAAAAATAAATTTACTCTATGTATATATGTTGCTTACACTATAATTTTCATATTCTTTAGTAAGAGTTATATCGTTATTCTAGACATGTGAAGATTTACACAAACAACTAAAATGTGTAATCTTCTGTTTAAATTTAATAAATTTGAAGTGAAAAAAGTGTCAAAACTATATTATTCTCGGCGCAAGCCAAAAACATAAATTCTCATCCTAACGATGATCATCAAAAATATTAAAGAAAAAAACATTAATCAACTCTCGGACACCAGCAGCAGAAAAACAGCTGGAGTTATTCGACAAAAGAATAGCTCTCATTTTACGAAGGGGTCGAAGCACCCTCCACAAATTTAACAAAACGAGAAAGACGATCTATCGGAAATTCAATCAAAATCAAAATGTCATAATGCAACCAGCGAACAATAGGAGGGGTACAATCAATAATAAATAACCAAGTGTGATAAAAAGTTAATGGATTTATTTATAGACAGCGTATCAAAACATTGAAAAAACACTATAATACTAGTATATAAAAAACTTTTGTTTATCACATTTATACACGCAGTAAAAAATATTGTGTTTTGCGTAAATTTTTGTATAAGAAAATAGACAACTAAAGCAGTTCACTTTTACTTGATCAAATATAAACACTTGACGAATGTTTAAAGAACGAATTTTCATCCGTCGTGCAGTATTTTCTACGTTACCTATAAAATTTCCAATAACTTAAATTAAACCGTACAATAAACTAAATTGATCCTCTGCAATAAGATTACCCTGTAATTTAAAACATCTTATTTTGTCAACCATCCCTTTCAGAGCCATTTTATCTCTCGCCAACGTTTCATTTCTCTTATCACCTCCTCCTTTATTTCTTTCTCCTCTATCCACAACTCGAAATCCCCGATGAAAAGCCGATATCCACCTCAATCCCAAGAAGCATCGACTCCTCTCAATAATTCGCCAAGAACCTACCATCCCTTACGCCCTCCCCCCTTCCTCAGCAAAAAAAAAAGAATAACGAGAAGAATCGATCGATTCTTCCAGCTTTCGGAGAAAAACGAGGCAGCAAGGAATTTTTGATTTGTCGTGCGCCTCCATAAAGGCAATCGTAAACAAGAATTATGAATGAAGAAACGAGAATCATGACGATACGCCAAAGTAGGGGACGCCCGGAATAAGAATCGAACTCGCTGCTAGGGGCTGAAAAGCCGTTGGAATTCTTGATTCCTCTCGTCCGATGAGGGGATATGAATACGAAAGGAGAAGCTGGAGGGAGGGTTAGAAAGAAAGAGAGACAGAGAGGAAGCTAACGATCGTCACGCGCGTGCCGAGAAAGACAAGAGGGAGTTCTGCGAGGTTGCCTATCCATTAGGCACGAAGACAGCCGAGGATTAGGCTTTATTTCGATAATGGCTGAGAGATGATTTATGCAGGCGCGTCTCGCGTTTTTTCGCAAAATTTTTGACGAGTATGGATAAGCCGGAGGAATTTTTGAGTAGTTTTTCGAGCGCCTGCGTAGTTTTTGGCGCGTGGTCTTTTTCTGGAACGTCGGCCGGCCAAGAGATGTGATGGAAGGGTGAGCGATGAATCATCTGTATTTTCGGCGCGTTGATTCGGGCCACTGTTGAGCTTTTCCACTGGGCCGTTAATCACCGGCGTTCATAGGAAAAGCTTATTTATCTTTCTTCGAATTTTGCCCTGTTTTTCATTTTCTGTCTGTTATAACGCGATCGTCGTAAATCCACTTTCGTATTGAGTCTGCTGGTTAAGATATGGATTCTGTTTATTCATCCTCTTTTATACGGGCTCCTCTCTTTTTTTTCTTAGAAATGGGATTTCGCTCATTCGTATAAAATATCCGGGTTTCACGAAAATGAAGGACTGCTACTTAGGCCGGATTGAAGCACCACTTTGGCAAAATGGAAAGTTTTGATTGAGCTAAGTTTTTTACCAGTTGGAAAATATTTTTGAGTATTTGTAGATTGAAGTAGATCGTTTTCTACTAATACTTAAAATTTTTAATGATAAAACTACTATCAAATATTATGCATTAGCAAACAGTTTTAAACTAAATTTAAAAAACACTATTATATGTCAACCAAAGCCAATAAGAAAATTTAATCTAACAGCAATATTCGATTTGAGGATTTTATTGTCATACACCGTCGTTGTGCAGCTACAAAAGTACCCATTCGTTTTGTAACGCTCACAATAAAATCAATTTTC
>JAPYZB010001625.1:0-26874 GCA_030522745.1 Eupelmus kiefferi | reverse complement strand
CATCAAAGATAACTCCTAAATCTTTAATAGTACCAACTCTATTTAAAACAGAATCTTCAATTGTATAATCATACTTTAGATAATTATGACCTCTAAAAAACGATATAACATTACATTTGTTGATATTTAATTTTAATCCATTAATATTTGACCATTCTACCAATAACTGTAAATCCATTTGTAATTTATAAGAATCCTTTACAGAGTTAATTCTAGAAAATAGCTTGACATCATCCGCATATAGTAAAATATTACAATTAGCAAGTTCTTTTGTAATGTCATTGGCAAAAGCAATGAATAATAAATAACGGCCCAAGGTGGGAATCTTGGGGTACCCCTGATGTGGATAAAAATGGCGAGGATATGACTCCTTTTATTCTTACGTAACTAATCCTATTCTCGAGATAAGAAGCTAGCCAATTTAATGAGGTACCCCTAATGCCCAAATTAAACAATTTGCTTAACAAACGTATGTGATTAACAGAATCAAATGCCTTACGAAAATCCAAATAAATTGCATCAACCTGATTTCCATTATCCAAAGATCCTGCTATAAAGTCAGTGTAAATTAGTAAATTAGTAATTGATTGACCTATTTCTACAAAATCCGTGCTGCTCAGAGATAATGTTTGAAAATAGAAATTCATTTAATTTTTCAGTAACAATTGCATCCAGAATTTTAGCAAAACCATTTAAAATTGTAATAGGCCGATAATTTGAGATATCCCGTCTAGAACCAGCTTTAAAGACTGGAATAATAAACGACTTCTTCCAGACATCTGGAAAAACTCCTTTAGAGAGAGACTTATTATATAATAAAACTAACGAAAAGGTTCATAACAATTTTTAATGAAAGATCTAGGTATCTGATCAGGACCAGAGCTCAAACCATCATCCATTCGTCTTACAAATCTAATTACATCATCTGTTGTTATAATTACTTGGCTTAAAGTATTACAACATTCATTCGGTACCATCGATGGTACGAAAACAGAATTAAAAGAAGATTTGAAAAACCTAGCAAACAATAACAACAATCTTTGGTATACCTTCAATTTTCTTAAAATTATTAATATAGGTCCAAAAAACGTTTGAATTCCTTGCCAAGTTTATCTCGACCCTCTGAACGTAATCATTAAGACTTACTTTTGAATCTCTTATACATTTAGCATGCAATCTCTTGAATTCAATATAATCAGACATTTGCCCAAATTCTCTCCACTTTTTATGCATCTTTTTTTTTTCAATGACCAAGTTTTTTAGTTCAGCACTATACAATCCAACAAATTATACATATATAATTTTTTGTTCATAAAATTTAAAATATAAGGTATACATATAAAATTTTGGACAAAATTAAATTTTATCTTAAAGAATAATTGTAAAATTACATATTTTTCTGTATTTTCAATGTGCGGCTTAAATTTTTTGTTTATTTTAATTTTTTTATTTATTTTTTTATATTTAATAATTTTTATTTAATAATAAAGATGTATTGAATGTAAGTAATACTGCTTTCTGAATAAGCATTCTAATAGCTGTATATCACGCTTTATATTTATGTATATATTTGAAAATATTTGTTTGCTTAGAATGCATTTGATTGGATAAGAGAATAAAAAATAGTGAGGTAGATCAAACCCTTTGTATATCTGCCAGTGGTTCGATAGTTTTCGATGTTTACACCCTTTTGTCAAAGTGAGTCTCTGCTGATCCGTGTTTTGTTCTTTGTACTTTTGTATATAAAGATTTAAAAGTAAATTCTTAATAGAAATTAATAATAAATTTGATTTGTTAAATATATTCTAAGTCTATGATTAATATATGATAAGTATAAAGATAATTTTATACCTACCAAATATTAATCATAAACTTAGAATTTCATTTCTGCAAATATGTATTCATACATACTTATAAAAACGAAAATTTATTACATTAGCCATGCATAATTCAGATGTAAAATGTACTAAATTATTGTGAAATAGTATTAATTTCCACGCCAGTTAGTAATACTCGATATTCTAAACTCTCAAAAACCCAAATTATCAACGAAAATATTAACCTCCTATAACCATACGATCATTACACTTCACCACGAACAGCCAGCCATGCACCTTCATAAGAAAAGAAGTTTAAGGCATGACAAACAAACGGTACGTACCGGTAAAGTTACGAAATGCGGCGCGACTCGCTCTCGAAGCCCGCCTTATCTCGGAGCATTTGTCATACGAGAAACGCCACGGACGTTACCGCGTTGATTTTCCGCGTTACGTGCTTACTTTACGTAAGGCCGCGATGAGATGGCTTATCGCTCTGCATTGTTGGCTCATTTGGGTCGGTCTTTTTACACTCCGATGAACTGTCCCTTCCCATCCCCAGACATCGTTTAATTATGAAAATGTTTATCCGCGGAAATTAAGCAGCCTCGTCACGTAATCTCGAAGCGCCCGTTTTGCAAGCTCGAAGCTACCTGTGAGCGTGCTTTGTGATATTTTACATTTCCGTGGATTATATTAACCGAATGTTGATTGTCGAATCCTTTACTAATATTTCGAAGAGAAGGATGAATTATTCAATTTCTTGTTGTCAGTTTCAGTGAAAAATTTTTACGCTATCAGTTCTAGGTATGAAATGTATTTCGCGTGTATGAAAGTCAAAAGTAAAAACTGTTGTGTATTTTAAATAATAATATTTGATAAAATGTAATAGTATCTACATTATATTATGCATTAGTAATAATACTACAACTGTTCAATATCTAAAATCCTTCGAATCCCATTCTTCAAGTCCATAAATAACCTCTCTTCATTCAAACAATGGCAAAGTAACCAAATCTTTCGAAATCCATTTTCCTTGCGCAGCGTTCCATCAAATTCTGCTTCGAGCGGGATCGATCCAGTCATGTCTGTAAAAGTGATACTAGGGAAGGGTAATACTAGGGATTGAGAAGCTATTTGAAAAATAATCGAAGAATCTATTAGGATCAATACTACATTACTAATTAAATATTGTAATAACTATAATGTTACTACAAATAAGTATTTTATTATATAAAAATAAACAGTAACCTACTTTATAACAATGGATAACAATATAACAGTAGAATACATAAACAAATTTTAAAATAAAAATTAAATATTTTAATATTTGATAATTTTATCGTTCCTAGAAATTTACTGAAATTGTAGTAAAGAACTCTTCTTTATTTAACCTTTGTTCCGTTTCATCTCTAACTTTCTTTTTTTCAGCTCATTAACAGAAATACGCAATAATAAAATATACTACATGACATCATCCACATTGAATGATAGCAGTTCCTTGTAACATGTTCGATATTTGCACTACTGTTAGTTATTGCTAAGGTTCATCGATTAAAAGTCAACTTGGTCTCAAGAATATAGAACACATTTGGAAATTGAATCTAACTGGAATATACGTTTGTTAGCAAAACTATATAGTTTTGTTTAATTAGATATATACAGTTGTTATAATAATTGTGAATCATGTAAATGCTGGTGATTTTAAGCCTTCGCTATGTTGCTTTGAAGATTGTAACTTCTACAAGTAAATCCTAAATTGATTATTAGCGAAATAAAATTGAATCGTCAAGAATCAGCTTGCACGGTCGATTACTCAAAAAAGAATAAGGATCAAGATCTCTTTTAAAAATTGAATAGAATCGCTTTTTCATAAAGGTTACGTTTAACATCTTTCCAAAGATAATGACTGTTCGTTCTACTACTTTTCTACTTTTCAAAATAATCCGAGACTAAGTTTGAAATCTCCAGCCAGAAGCCCATGTTTGCACGAGCTTGGCTTCTCGCTTCATATGTAGGCCATGCTCAAGGCCTGCTCGCGCGAAACTTTCTCGAATCAA
Organism: Eupelmus kiefferi; assembly: GCA_030522745.1. NCBI lineage: Eukaryota > Metazoa > Arthropoda > Insecta > Hymenoptera > Eupelmidae > Eupelmus > Eupelmus kiefferi. Next base: position 22,997 of record JAPYZB010001625.1, on the reverse strand, counting down.
CCCTGAAAATGTTTGCAGTGAGATTCCGCCACCTGCATCGCAAATTACACGTATCGATGTCCGCCTCTTTTGGGATTCCGGATGCGCGAGTGAAGTCTGCGAGGTTGCATTGATATCTATAGTCGTTCGAGATTGCATGGGGTAATGGCGGCCGATGGGCTGGCTTGTTAGAGTTGTATGAGTGATAAATTTGGTAATAGGTTATTTGGACTGCCTATATGGTTTGATAGATGGGAATGTTTCGTTCTGGTCCTTCATACTGAAATTTAATTGATACATCGAATTATGTAGCGAGAATCAGAGTGAGTATCGAAATGGATTTACACTGCTAATTTACTTAAGTCAATCATGCATCTCATTCCAGCGAAATAGTCTATTATTGTTAGATCCGAAATTCGTATAGTAGGTCAAATCTCATGTAATAACTCTGAAAAATTATTGAATGCCGGCAATCACACTCTTGCTTCTTTTTACAGAGTGAAAATAGCTCTCGCGAGTAGTGTAGTCGTACAAATGAAATACTGCAGCACATCGCAAAACCCGACCTACCAATCAGTCATTCATTTCGATAGCTTCATTTTCGATCAGCGCTACCGATAACTCATTTCTCGGACAAAACAGTCGATTCTCATCAATCTTTCTGCACATTTCTAACGCCCGTATAATACCGCATCATATTTCCATATACATACGCACACACACACACACACACACAAACAGATATGAACCTCACCATCTCTCAAAAAATAATAAACAATTGGAGGCAGTCACGAAAGAAGCGTTCTAAATCCCCATCACTGAGACTACTATCGAATTTCTCTTAAAAGCAGAGTGTGGCGGCAAAGCCAGTGCGCAGGCAGGTTTCTATTTGGTTATGAACGCGTCATGAATTCGGGCTTGCCGCCGGCGGGGCTTGTTTTATGCTTCCGCGCAGGATAGCTCACCTGGCCGGATAATTTCTGCAGCGCGCGGTCGGCGCCCCTGGCGGCGCCACTACCTGACCTTAATGCAGGGGAAGCCGAGATAGAGTCGCGGCTGCAGCGTAACGACATCAGCCTTCGTAATTCAACATGATAAATTCAAACGGACGGACGGACGGTACTCTCCCTCTCCTCTCCCTCTCCTCTCTCTCTCTCTCTCTCTCTCTCTCGCTCTCTCTCTCTCTCTCTCTCTCTCTCTCCCTCTCTCTCTCTCTCTCTCTCTCTCTCTCTCTCTCTCTCTCGGCACATTTATCTCCTTCTCGCGGAGCGGCCCTGCGAGTCATTGCCCCCCGTGATGATGGCGATCGTTGCCGGATGCGTGGAACTCGCAAGTGCAGGCCCTGCTGCAGGATACGATTACCAGGCTTAGGAAGAACTTTGATGCTGGGAGTGGAGGATGTTATAGGCAATGGGATTACTTGATGTTCAATTGAATTTTCGAAAATCTTTAGTTAAATACTTACGGTTCTTTAAAAACTGTGACGTTCCTGACTTTTTTACTCATCTTATGACGATACGTAGTTTTGCGTTTTACTTCATGTGAAAAATCTTTTGAAAAATCTCCACTTTTGTATATGCATTCGCTCTCTTTCCCTCCTATATCTTTCTGTGTGTATGTGTGATTTGGTGTGTGTGTGTATATGAGGATATGTGTGTTGATTGGTGCAACAATAGCTTGTACATAGAGCGAAGCTCTCGTTTAAGCGTTTAATAATACAACTTACTGCACGACGCGAATTACTTGAAAACTTTGTACTTTTAAATAGTTTTATATTTGAAGGCCATTTAGATAACATGTATCGCTTTTATTTCTTCATTTAGGTCTTGCTTGGATCTCATATTTGAAGCGTGGTTTTTCTTTGTTCATGTTGAATTAATTATTAGTTTACTTTCTTTTTCTGTCTATTTTCAACGTTTATTCACCAGAAATTCAAAAAGTTTGTAATAGCTTTTTTGTATATGAATCATTACTTCTAATAAATCTCATAATTGTTATCTAATCTTGATATATTAATAACATTGTTGAAAGTGGAGAGTTCACTTGGCTGTTGGTACGTTGGCACGATGTACGACACGTGTTACATAATTCAAGAGTAGCGTATACAGTGAAAATGAGTGTACATATCTTCTGCTATCTGTTTCCTCGGTTGCCATTTGATGATCATTTTGATGATCATGTATGTATTCTTGCCCATGTATATGTGATTTGATCAACTGGTTATAATATGATTGTTTTTTGTTAGTTTACTGCAACACTAAAATAAAATATTGGATAAAAAGTTTTCACATACTAAAATTCAGAAACCTCCTTCAAAACCAAAATTATCAACATATTGTCAGTTCGCTGGAAAATAGAATAATATGAACCAAAAAATTATTCTTATTCTCGTAAATTATCTTAGATTAAAAAAACCTTATCGCATTACATTTCCAGTTGTAAACGCGAGCGTCACTTACAGAATGAGAATGTTTCGAGCGCAAAGCTCTCTCAAGCCCGCTTCAATATTTAATGCCCAACGTGTCAAAGTCTGACATTGAAATAGGGAAGGAAGCGGATCTGGGCAGACAGGATCAGCATGATTTTTGCAGAAGCATTTGTGTTGCTCGTCGGGCTTTGCCAACTTTGCTCGTGTTCGTTTTACGGACTTGTTCACGCTCTTGGAGGACAAAAGGAAAAAAGATGCATAACGTGGCAGGTGAAGGAATTCAGACAATTAGCATTTTACTAATTTTGCCTCTCGTGATATGCGCGAGCGCAATGGTAAAAAATTTCAGAGATCGTGATGGGAACTGCCTGAAAAAAGTTTCGCAACCGCTTTTCTGATAAAATAGTGGGATTGCTAAAAATTATTTGTACCGGTAAAGAAAAAAGATTGGCAGCAGTAATAAAATCGTAAAAAAATAATTATAAAAAATATTACATTTTTTCCGAAATATCTTAATACATTAAATCATAAGCCAATTTATTATAAGATATAGATAAGTATTTATAATTACTACGCAAATTTCATTGAATCTTTTGTATTAAATTTCTTAAGAGATAAAAATGACTATAGTAAATATTTATAGTAATAATCTTCTCTAATATAATGTATAAAGTAAAAAATTATCTGTTCCAAATATAGCTTGCCAAATAACAAAAATTCGTAAACACACTTTGGAAAACTCTCATTGTGGAAGTGGCTTCTCTACCTGGAACGTTCGCGCGGCTTTAGCTATCGATCTAATCTGAAATTCATATCTTCCTTTTGTAGCCCTGCTTCAACTTACTGACCTGTCACCGCATAACCTACATCTCGAACGCTCCTCACAATAAGTGACAATTTTGTAAATAAAATAAATAAATCTGATGAAAACACGATTACAATTCAATTAGGAGAAATAAAATATCTAACGAATTGGAAAATAAAAGATTGGCCTTCAATTGAGATTTACTTGTTAATTATTGCAAGTACATTAAATATGTGGCATTTTTGTAAGCTTTCATATATTTTAATTCCAAATTAAATAAATGATTATTAAGATTTAAGAATAATTTATTTTATTTGAATGTAATTTAATGAGGCAATAAAGTCCAAACCTTTATCCAAGAAAATTTGAATGAATTTTTTCATATTATATCCCGAAAAAGATAAAATAATGAACATCATTTTTACTCTAATTGGATTTTTTAAAAGTTAAGAGTATTCGTTACACGCGAAATATCAGCCATTATATTTTAATTTTGACTTTACTCCTTGTAATACGGTGCTGTCTTTTCGAAATAATATTGTTCTAAAAAATGCTATCTCTGTTCATCTTCATACGCGTTGAAATTATGGTAATACGATTTGGGCGCACTTGACGAGGAATGCTATGTAAAAGCTTTTCCCTGGGGTAATAAAGTTTATTCCTCGACACTATATTTCAAACGTCATTATCTCTTGTCATCACTCGTGTAACTCTTGACTTTCAAAATTTGAATTATATACTACTAGGGGAATATTTTCAGATTTTAAAGTTTGATGCTCTTTCTCTCTGATCTTCAAAGTATAAAAGATTAAATAAATTCTATTTTTATCAATATTTATAAAAATAGCATTATTGAATATAGTATACCAATTTTCTTAATTTATAAAAACGTATTCTTTAAGAACACTTAAAATGATTTTAACATCATAATATCCAAAAAGACCTAGTGACACCTGATTAGCTCTGACAATTTTTCAGATGACCTTTAAAGCCATATAAAAAATCTGAAATATGTATAGGAAGGAGAAACCATCATCGTCTATTCGAACAACGCGGCGCTGTATTGCTCGAAATTTTGCCTGGAAACATCTAATTTGAAAACTAGGAAAATTAATATTCCGCTGACGTAGACCACGGTGAACTTTTACTATTAAAGCCCTCACGGCATTCCCCGAATTCCATTACTCCTAACGAGTACCATTGCACGGATCGGCATTATAAACCCACTCCTGTCAGCCCAGCGCATACACGAAGTATATTGCCCGCCAAGTCACTCCGTCATTTTACGGTATCCATCTGAATTTAGATCTCGTACACTTTAGCTCGTTATCCTAAGCAAAGTGTAAGCAGCGGCCGAGATATTTATGAATATATATTTTTTTTTAAAAACACAAAGATCTTTTATCGAAATTTTGCTTAGCAAATTTTTATTCTTATGGTAAAACCTTTTTTATTCTTGGAGAAAATGCCTCATATTTTTATAGACTTTAAATAGTTTTGTTTGTTTAATAACTATGCAATTTGATTAAAAAGAAATTCATCTATTCTTACATTACTGCGATAAAAAGTTCAGCTATCATTTAATTTTCTACAGCTAGATGATACAACCCTTTGAAGTTGCCATTTACATTACACTAATAATATGAATGAAAGACTTATTTACATAAAAGTAAATTCAACAATAGTATTATTTATTTTATAAAGACCATTTTTTTCTATTAATTAATCATTTTTCTTTGTGGTCAAACGGTTGGAAAGTAGTATCATTAAAAAAGAGTAAAAAAGAGAGAGACAGATAGAGATTGATTTATAGCTTATTTGTTACAAAACTCAAGCCTTATAAAACCATAACATAATATAAATTAATAATATCAAGCCATTCATAATATGAATAAAAAAATGAATAAAAATTACTACAGCAGAAAAACTTATAATCTATAAATAAGTAAGATCATTAAAAGAGTATTTACCTGGAATCGGATTTTTTTAAAAACAGATAATTACGCTATTTTTATTTATAATTAAGTTCTTCTACGAGCTATATACGGAGGGTTCAGTGCAAAAGGAGACCAAGTCCATTTTTACATTTTTTAAAGAAAATGCAGTAGTGCAACTAACTAATGTTTAATTTTAAACATCAATATGCACATTTATATAAATAATACTTCGAAGGTACAGAATCCAAGGATAACTTAGTTTTTAATCTTGAAATTTCAGAAATATACACTTTTCTTCGCTAAAAAGACTGTTTTGCAAAATGGACTTGGCTCCCTTTGGCACTAAGTCCTCCATATAATGGTCTAATGGAATTTATTATAAAAAATCTAGCGCAATGGTAACAAAGAGAATTTAAAACCCTGATTCTTCGTTATTATATCACGCTTTAAAGCTGTCTTAAAATTGGGTGCTTTCGGCATACTAATGGTCGATTTTCAAAAGAGATAATATATTGTTTTATAATATTTTTCACTTTATTGCTAGATAATTTGAAAAACTTAAAAATGAAAATAAATGTCTTTCTTCCGGAGTACGACGCTTAAACCTGTAATGTTATTCAGTCCCAAATATTTTAAAACTTGACATATGCTAAATGGAACACCAATGTATGGTCCATGGCAAAAAAACTCAATTAAAATAGAGTTATAATATGTGCAAGCCAATTTTTGGGCACTTTTTCTCCGAATTCATGTAAGCCAACATCATCGTAATAGCGAGCATCACTCTAAAGTTGAACATTATCACGTAGATACAATAACCACTTTAATGGCGATTACATATAAAGATCTGATAATTAATAAATATGAATTCTACAACGAGATTAAATAAATTTCCTCCAAAGTCGTCATTTAACACTATCGTTGTCAGTGGATACGGTTGCGTATAAAGTAAGGTGAGCCCTCGAAAATATCATCGTGTTCATCAAAGATAAGCTCTTTTTTTGTTACCGCGTATTTAATATACCAATCAACAATTAATTTTATAATCACTTTGTGATTTAAGTTTTTCAATAAATATCAAACATATATTAGCTAAATTATTTTATTCAATAAATTCTTCGTAAATATTTATCATTAGTATGTATATCGTATGCGTTAGTGGACTAAGAATAAAATAGCTTGACTATTTTCTATTGAAAATCAGGATAATAATCAAGTTATTATAAAATAAGAAATTCAGTGTATTGCCGCATATTTGCACTGACTTAGTTTAATTAGAAGTTCAGCAGACAGATGAACACAACTTGTAGCCTGCTACAAGTTTACCAGACAAACAGCATCTAGGATGATGAAGAAGAAGAAGTAAGAGGGGAAGAGAAAGGGGAAGAGAGAGAGAGAGAGAGAGAGAGAGAGAGAGAGAGAGAAAGAAAAAGCGAGAAAGAAAGAGAAAGGTTACGTTATGCTTTTAGAAATTACAATTAGGAATACAATTTTAAGATACATGACAATCAACCATAGAGAATATAGGTAAATAACATTAGGTTTTTGAATCTCTCTCACTCTCTCTCACTCACTCTCTCTCTCTCTCTCTCTTGGTCATTCTGTTACTCAAACACCCCCTAATTTGACATAGTCGATAACTAGTTAATTATTAAATTGATTCATTTATAAATTAATGACAAAAATATGGAACTACTACTACGGAATTACTTGACTATTATACCGATTATGCTGTTTTTAGAATGTATAATAATATCAATTTTATCTATTTATCTTACCTCTTGTTCTAACTTTCAAATTTTTCTACTTGTCAAACTGCGAACAAAAATTATTGTACTTGCATTCATTTAAAATGTCTATTAATATTAGAATCTTGTAACTCCAAATTTGTGAATAAAATATTGTTTTACGATGACGGATATAAAGTTATGATATAAATGATTCAGGACTGCGTGGTATGGTCGTATAAAAACAAACAAAATAAAGAGTGTTTTCATTTTTTGCGTAAATGGTACATTAAATTTGTCAAAACAGCAGATTTCTCGGTGAATACTGACGATTCATCATATTCTCGAAACAAAACAAATTTATCCCGCATTACCCAGCACGCTGCAACTGGCGTATTAACCTCGTTCTCACGCTCTCGCCTCCAAACTATGAATTCCGGCCTGAGCTCTCAGCGCTCGAAGAATCGGCGCGTGAACTCAAAGGTTAATCGGTGCTCTCTCGCGCGTACCTCTTCCGAAATAAGGATCAAACCCGTGAACTCCGAAAACCAGAAAGTAGCACGAAAATTGCAGCCTCCTGTTGTACCGGTCGTACTGCAACAATACTCACCTTGTGCGTCAGGTACTGTGTGTATTTTTTGTACTCTACCAGCGTGGTTGGAAAAAAAAGTAAAGAGGGAGCAAGAGAGGATAAAAAACGTGTCGGCGCATAGATGCGTGGAGACTGCACTGTACACACATACACACCCACAAACACACACACACACATGCACATACACATACACACGCGCGTACACGCATACATAGGTACGTACACTCGACGTTGGTAGCGGCGGCGAGACCACTTCTGGTCTGCCGCGTGCGCACACTTCAGACTTGGCTTATCGCTCCGCTCGAATCATTCTTCTTTATGCGGGTAAAGCGCTGCTGCTACTGCTCGCCAACCGACCTACCGCATGAGTGTCTGTCCTTTGTTTTCTGAGTCGAGTGTGAGTGTGATAGAAGGAGAAAGACTCGGCGAGATTTACCGACGATGAGGATTTTTCTTTTGCGCTTGTTGAGCGCGTTTTAATAAGAGCTGTGGATTTTGCCGGTATGGCTGTTTACTTTAGAGCCGGAGGCTTAGTTTTGTTGCTTGGTTTCTGTAAATTAAAAGTTTAAATTAAGATTTTTTTCATTGAGAGTTACATTAGTTTTCAGGATTTGGTGGGCTTTATCAGTATTGATCGGATTCATAAAAAGAATATATTTACAAATCAGCATGATGTTTATTTGTTTACTTTACTTTAAACTGTCTTGTATTTTTGCAATAATTGCAAGCGCGACAAAGCATTTGTAATATGTAAGAGAAAAAAATATACTTTTTTTGTTTTCTTTTGGATCGCAAAGCTCGCCACTATAATATCTCCGCCAAAATATACTAACTTCGCTGTGCCAACCAAAAGGCTTGAGCCGAAGATATTCGTAGCAACAAAGAGAAGTCAGTAACACTAATCCCAATCCGTGAACTAATAAGTAACAATAATAAGGTTGTTAGAGTTTAATGCTTAGTCAACGTCTACTATTATATATTTTTTTATAATATCGAATTAATCTAGAATTAGAAGGGACATTTTATGTAATAAAGTTTTATATAAATACAGATAAAGTTGTGGTTATATTGATGTTTTTTACGAAATTTGTGTTTTCTATGTTAAAATAAAGTAATACGAACTGTGATTAATTGAAAACAAAACTTGTAATCTATCTACTTTTTATGAAATTTTGTTCAATATGGTAATAAAAAGATATTTTATTGCAGTATACAAAAAATGTTCAATCATTTATTCAAAAGAAATAACTATTTAAAGACTTTTGATTCTCCAGCTTCACAATGCATCAGAATAACATCAAATTTGAGCTTTATAAAAAAAAAACTTAATTAGGGCAATTTTGACTATTATTTTATTAACAGAAACTTTTTTCAAAACCTGAAGTTCGTGATCATAATTATGATGGCGCGCATGAGTTACGAAAAGACTAAATTTAAAATTGATATTTGAATTAATTATGAGCTCAAATGCACTTTGAGACGCGACGTTCTGCATTAATTAAATTGTTCCACTACGATGTAAACTCGTGAAATTCATCTCTGTTTTCAAAATATCATGCAAAAAACAGACCTCTAGCTTTGGTTTCTTTTTTTCGTTTTAAACTTTCAACCGATTCAGTTCCAAGAGCGTGAACGCGACAAACATATGCGGAAAATAATTATAGAAAAAGCTAAAAATTCTTTACTTTGATATACTAATTGCAGATTGTTTTAAACCTTTAGAATTTAGAAATTTAAAAAAAGTCATGGACAGACTTTATAGTTGTTGATTTAATAATTTTAAGATTTAACAAAATTGTTTCAGCAGGATTTCAGGTTTTATTCAAGCTCTTGATAAAATTCTACTATCTTATTTTGAGAGTTACTGCTTAGTAAGAGTTCACAGAGTTCACTGGACCCATACATTTGTTTCTTCAGTTTTTATTGTGAGAAAATAAGCTTATTATTTAAAAAAAATTTGTTTATAATTTATATTTGCTATAAAAAAATTAGTATAACATTTTTGTGTATTATATGCACTTTCTAAGTACAAAAAATCGAATTAATTATATAACGACTTTCTATCTAGTTCGAATAAAATTGCAATAAAATAGCTCATAATTTTGAACCATCACTGTATGCATTCTGAAATAAGATGCAACATTTAATTTTAACTACTACCATGTTTAATTATTCAGCGCATTACTTTTTTAAAATTTACTTTTCAATCTGTCTGAAAAATGGTTTTTCAGCTATAAGAATTAATCGTAGATTACACGGATCACATAACTATTTCTACCAAACATCTTAAAGAAATACAAGCGTTAATACTTTTAGAGTAGTTCATAGTTAGCAATAATTTAGTAATGCCAATGTTCAAGCGAGCCCAGGGAGCATAAGCTGCGGCAAAAAAAATATTTTCATAACCTCAAAATTATCCCTCTAAACATTTTTTACGCGCCCAGCCGATGCGCAATACCTTTTTCATCTTCTCGCGCCCATGATTCGTAATATCCGGTTTTACTGCGCTACAGTACGCCGCGCCTCTCCCTTCACAGCCGACTTGATATACTGGAGCTACTATGCGCTCCTGCTGCTGCTACTCTCGGATGCGCCCGCGCGCACGTCACCATCTCTCTGAGAGCTTTTTTGTTTATATATACACCTACATCGCGTACGCGATCACTTTTATGAAGCCTCGGCGAAACAAGTTTGCTCGCTCGGCAGGCAGTAGCCGAACTTTATTTTCTTGTAAGGCTGAACATATCGGCGGGAGAGGCCGCTTAATACCTTCCCCTTTGAGAATTTTCGAAAGGGTTTTCCGATGCCAGCAACAACAGACGCGCGCGCGCGCGCACTTAAGCGAATGGCGTTCCTCATGCGGCGTCCGGGAGAGCGCAAAAAATGCGCTTTTCATGGGCAATTTTTCAACGCCTGAGCGCACATGTGTGATATCCCGGATGGGCCAAGCTAAGAGTTGCGCCGTCGTTTTCAGATATGCGGAGAGTCACGCTAGCTAGAGGCGATTACGCTTTGGGTTAAATTTGAAAAACTTTTCAACTGTACAATTCGGAGATGGCAGAAATGAATGGCAGAAAATCTCTTGAAATGTCTCTTTTACGGCTTGATCCTTTAAACTGACGTCTCTTTAAAAACTTATTCTATTTGCTATTTTTCGAAATAGAATTGAGATAAAAATTAATTAGTTATAATTAGCATTATTGGAGTTAATAAAAGATTTAATATACATTTCATTTATATGACTGTATTACTAATTCTAAATAGGTTGTATAAAACAGAAAATATCGCATGTTTGTCACCCTCGCCTTCGGCTCGGGTGACAATTATCATGCGATCTGGGACATTCTTTACTTTTGCTCCCTAGGTGTGTAATGTACTATTGTCTGTCTTATCAGACATATAATATTTAAGCGGGATCATGGTATAACCTTATAATTATTAATTAAAAGTTAAATATACGTGTACTGTATGCAGTCTTTTAAAAGAGCATCTTAAAATAAAATAAAAATTTGCCACAAGGTGTCGCGCAAGTCTGCATTATGCATTTCACGCCCACTCGAGGGCACCACGATGAGTCATTATGCATTCCGTATTTTATGTATTCCGCATATCGAGCAAGTAGCCAAATTTTTCGTAATTGTCTAAAAAAATGTTTGTTTCGTTACAAAATTTTTTAATTTCATAATATTGTTTAATCGAACAATACTTATTTTACAATACTAATCATTAGATCATATTGATATTCATACATTTTAAAATAACCCATTTTTACGACAAATTAAAAAATACGTGTAAGGTAAATTAAAAAATTAAAACGGTTAGACCATTTCAATATACTTATACAATATAATGTTTAAAAATTACTTTATTAAAAAAATATTTAATCACTTATAAATGCTATAACTTTTATTTCTAACCTAATAATGAGTTATAAAATTATAAGGCAATATAATTATTAAAAAAAATTAATTTCATGGTAGCTTTTTTGAAGGGATCCAACATAATTTAAAAGTACAAAAGGTTTTTATTAACTATTTTAGCAAAATAATGCTTTTTTGAAAATATTTATCTTATAAAAGTTATAAATTTCTAAAAATCAAAACTTTTAGAAAAGAAATTCTATCCGTTTTCTTTAACAAATTGATTTGAACTCCGTGTAACATAGACAAGTATATGGGTATTCTTCGTGTATATTTTTGTTCATCATGCACTATATGCCTGCATTATAAAATATTTTAATTTTACGTGATACCCATATACAGCTAGCTCATGAGCCTCCATAATGTTTGAAGCAAATTTAACGCATGAAGTGTCTTCGTCTCTTTCATTTTCATTTTTTCCAAAACCAAGCAACAGTTTGTCCCGCTACACACGCTCTCAACCCATACTCGCCCCCCGGGGGGGGGGGGGGGGGGGGGTTGGGAGACAAATGTGCGTGCACAACCATAGTTTCGTGAAGCGGCACTGCTGCAAGGCTGAACTTAGTGAAGATAAGTCGAAGTCATGTGTGCGAACCCTTCACTGTGGCTATGTATTTGGTGAGAATTTTATTGGAGCTTTTCGTCACTAGAAACAAGGGTTTATTGATTTAAACAACGGTTTAAAGAAATATGCTTTCGCTTCTGTTTCATGAATCGTGTTGACATAAAGATAGATTATTCAACAGTTTTCTCAAGATAAATTTCGTTACATTTGTTGACTTGATTAATCGTTTGTGTTATATCTTTTGATTTTTGCAATTATTTTAATACATACATATATTTCATTATTATAAAATTTATTTAAACATTCTTTAAATTCGTTTGAGGAATTATTGATATCATAAATTATAAAATAATTAACTTGTTTATTTAGATGGGTAACGGTTCTATTGGTTAAGTTTCCACTTAACTTCTATTAAATTTTTGATTTATGATGTTGGAGTTGTAAGTAGATCCATCAAATTTATTTATTACTTTTACTTTTCTTTGAATATTGTCAATGGTATTTTTAAATTTTAAAGAAAAACATATTTTGCATAAGTGTTAGATCGAACATCGTTAATAGAGTAAAGTATTTTTTTAAAGCATATTTTTCATTATCAAGAAAAACGAGTACGAACTTCAAACAAAAATAAATAAATCAATCTGAATTTTTTTCAACAACAAGTTCAGTACTCGAAATACAAGTGGTATCATCGATCGATCTTGCAATAATTAATTCACACGCATCATCGACAAGTGAAAAAAAGAGCGAATCTACGTCATTAAACATAGACAGGAGAAAGATATAGACTAGATAGATGAAATACGGAAAGAGTGAGAAAGGAAAAGACTACGTGTCAGGTTATATTAAATTAAATATTAAGGACGCGAATTCGCGCGACCGCCCGAGCGCCAAGTGAGTAATGCGCCGCGGCGATTATTCGATTCAATTCATTCGACCTGTGGCATTGCCCGACGCGTGTGTGGACGCGTATTTGTCCATCTGTTTTTACCTTTACTCTCACTCCCTTCCTTTTTTGCGCCACAGGCTCGCTCGAGTAAACTTCATAAATTTGCAATGGCTCCCGAAGCGCTCGTCCGACTTTCACTCGTCGTTTGCCGATCGCTTGCGCACGATTGCCAGTCGCGCCTGCCTCCCCCCCTTCCCTATGTGCGTGCTTTTTCTCGCTGTTTCGTAACGCTTTATTTATTTATATTTAGTTTATTTGCACCCTCTTTTTTTCTTCTCGGCTATGCTGTATAGTATAATTTTTTACGGGGGCGATGAATGACGGATGAATAGATATACTGAAAAATGAGCAGGCACTACCTTTTTCTAATTTCAAGTATTATTTATATGATATAGTTGAGTTACAGTATTTATTTTTGTTACGGTAAGGATAGCGAAACTTGTGTACATTATGTCATTCATCATATGTATTTACGATCAATATACGTATATTAAATGTCATCCTAATATCACAAACAGTAAATTTTCCATCTTAACAATAGCCATATCATAATGAAAATGCATTATTTTCCGATTCAAACATTGACGTTTGCATAATCACATATCATCATGCGATCAGAATTCGCGCATTACAGAATGATCCCGCATCACATGTGCAAATGAAATAGAGACTGAGAGAGAGAGAGAGAGAGAGCGAGAGAGAGAGAGAGAGAGAGAGAAAGAGAGAGAACCCCCATTGTAAACAATGCCAATTTCGGAAAATTCAAAATAGATTCAGGTGAGTTCCTACGTCGAATGGTAGCGTGCAGTCATTAACAAAAATTATCGCTTCCTCTTCATCTCTCGCGATAAACGAGCTTTCTCTGCACGCTGTGCAAATAAAAGGCCAGCAGAGTCAGAACGCTGGCAAATATAAGCCCGCGTAAATGCACTAGCGAATCATTCAGCACTGCGTATGTTCCATTTTTAAATTCTATATTCATCTGTCTTCGTTCTTTTTACTATAAAATTGTTTTATAAAAGATTAAACTAGGCATTAGCTTTTTTAAAAGATTTAAGTATTTTCTAGTTTATTACGTGAAGAAGTTTGATTTATAGAAGTTTAACACTAAATCCTTAACCATCGTTTGGACAGTATACCTATAAGTAGTTACGCCCTTGGAATGATCAGACATTTGGTTAATAAATTTCTTTACAGACTGCATATAATGTAGGTATTTTATATTCTTTTCGTAGTGATATAGAACCCTCCGTACTCTCTCTCTCTCTCTCTCTCTCTCTCTCTCTCTCTCTCTCTCTCTTTCTTTCGCTCTCTACCTCTCTCTCTCTCTCCCTCCCTCTCTCTTTCGCTCTGTCTCTTTCTCTCTCTATTCGTCTATCTGTCTTGAACTGCCAAGTGCTCATAAATTCTCCCTAAGCGATGCACCAAGAATGGTATTTGGATCAAAATTAATTCAGGTGCCAATTAAATCATAATTTTTTCGCTAAAATATTTATGACACAAATAGTAATAGAAAGAGAGAGAAATTGAGAGAGAGAGAGAGGAAGGGATAGAAAGAAAGCGGGATACAGAGGGAGAGAGTGTCCTTAATTATCAACGGGAATGACTAAACAACTCATGAAATTAAAATATTTTTTTATGTTTCTGTTTCAAAGCTTTGCTTATCTTAGTTATATTAGAAAAAGCCAAATTTAGCTTTAAAGCATCTTAACCTTATCTTGTCTCTATCTCGACTTATGGCAGTCTCAGTCCCGCCGGAATATTCGTTTTAATGATAGTACTTTGATAAAATATATTTTCACTTCTTCGACTGCCAAGACTACAAATCAAATGCATTCAAATTTTCTTTGGAGTACTCGCAAAAGAGTGTAGAATCAAGTGCGGAACGTTGCGCTGTTAAGTTAAATATCTAATTATAGTAAAAATTTCCAACAGACGCTACCTGCCTTTTCTTTACCGTCCTATGGACCGCTTAATGACCATTTTCAAAGCGTGCATTTTCAACAGCATAAAATAAGTTTTAAAATTGGAAGCCTCTTTTTCCTTTTATCTTATTCTTTTATCTTGCCTTCTCTCTGTGTGTCTAGTAAAGAAAAGAGAAACGGCCGGAGAACTTCCGATTTGATTGTAAAATTGATTCGGGAGAAACTTTTTCAATATTTCTTTTTTAAAATTGCCCCTTTAACTCGCATTTAAGTCCGGACTTCTTTACCCCTTTTTTTCTCTTCGTAGTTCAATTTCTTTCCTCGTGAAGTGAAATTGAAATTTTCATCTTATTAATGAAAAATCCGAGCTCGCGGTGTGATTAAAATTATAAAAATTTTACTTTACTAATTAGGAAATCTTCGTAGTCAGTTAAAGATTCAAAGAAGCTCAAAAAATTATATCTGCAATTATGCATTATGCATCTGTAATGTTTTTTGAATAAGGGTACTTTTTAATTTTATAACATTTACACCAACTATAAAAAATTCAGTGACAGTCACTACATAGTTTCAAAATAAATTAGCAATATTGGACAATATTATATTTTTAAATACATCAAGTTAAGTTGAGTTAAAATTATTTTTTAATCAAATGTTTAAATTTATTGAAGAATTTTTATATAATTTCGAATACAATATTATAACTTTTGTAAAAACTTCCAATTAATTATAATTAATTCTATGCATTTTTCTGACAAATCTTTACAAGTTCTAGTAATTTTTTTCATCCGTCATATTTTTTAACAAACGTTATTTTAAAAGTTTCCTCCATCAGAAAATATAATTATATTGTATTTTCAACTGTAGAAAATAACATTTAAAAATAAAAAAACCAACTTCAGTCTGAAAAACTTACTTTTTTTCAAACGAAATTCGAAACGAGCGATCATCCCTCTTTTGTACGAACAAACAAATGAACAAAGTGCACTGACTTTCGTCGGACAACTGACGCGCAAAAACTGCGGATATTAAAATAATTCCTCTATCTCTCTTTTGTGCAGCGACGCATGTCACGAGGCCTGGACGCAGCTGCGCCTGTCGCCGATGTTCGGCTGCATCTGCCCGGACGGTATAGCCAAGAAGCGCTGCGACAAGATATTCTCAGCTGTGAATCACAACCCCTGTATTGGTGAGTACTAAAAAATAATACGCATACGTGTTATAGATATTATTTCTTTTTCTCTTCTTGTCGATATATATCGCCTATAAATAACAGCAGACAGCAGCGAAAAATGTGTGCGTGCGCGTGTTTGTACAATGCGAACTTTTGACATAGTTTTTTTTTATGGATAGAGCTTTCAACGATACTGTATAGATTTCGGTTCTTTAAAAAGTGTGAAGGTCAATTAGTAATTTTTAGTATTTTCTATCGAAAAGTTTAATAAAATTGACAATGATTGACAGGTAATGACTTTCAAACATTTTGCAAAATGCCAATTCAGTGAAACCGTTTTCTAGCTATAATTGACTTACACACCTTACTTAAGTGTCATTTATGAGAGTAAAGTATTACTGTGTATATGAATGATATTTACGAATGACAGTTTTTTGTTCATAGTGGTTGTTGCGATTTGGTTCGATTAGTTTTTATATTTATTCCTTTGGTAGAAATCGATTTTGTCGAAGCATTTTTTTAGCGTATTATTTGCACACAATATTCGGCTTATTAATTTAAGATGTTTATTTAGTGTAAATATCAAAAACTTTTCGCGTAAAAATGTAAATTGCATTTGAATAATTTAATATTTTTATTATTAATGTAATAATTGCGTAAAAGGTTGTAAAGATTTACTAATCCACGTTCAGCCAAAAATTATCTAAATCATTCGAAGACAGATGTATTTTTATACATACTATTTCAAGTGTATCCGACCACAAATATGATAAATTTGTATCAGTTCAATTTAGGGGAGGGCGAGGGTATTTTTTGCAGAATAATAAATTTTTAGATGGATATTTTATAGAAAATTTAAAACCTTAAATTGATTATAGACCAATATTGAATGATAATTATAACTAAAGAGTTATAAATACAAAAGTTATTAATACTAACGACAAAATTAATAGAACGATAATGTTTAAGAGATAATTTATTTCATATTAATTAAATTATGAATATGCAAAAACAAAATTTTAAAAATCTGAATAAATAAGATAAAAATTTAAAAATTTTTAAAATCTTAAAAATTATATTCAAACAATACGCAAAGCACTAAAATAGAATAATCAATTTCTCATCATGTGTAGTATGTAAATTAGTCTTTTTGATATTCTAATTTTTAGTTTAGTAAGAAATATAATATAATTTTTTCAGATTTTTTTGTATTAACATATTTCTATTCGTATACAGTAAAAATCTACATTATTATGCAGTAAAAATTTACATTATCTAATTATTATTGTTTCATCTTTCGAATAATTCTTTTTCTATTTCTAATAAAATGCAATATTACTTAATTTTTTTGAAAAATCTATCTGAAAACTTATCGTTTTCAAAAAATACCTCCCTCTATATGCGTGTACCTGTGTACGTATGTATGATAATCAATTGGACGTAATGAATAAACCATGAGTTTATCAAATTCGGAATAATTTAATAATCAAGCAATCTGTGAATTTAGAGCAGCTGAACGCTTCACATAGTTTAATTGCCACATTTTAATTGACACGGCAAAACTTCAGTTTAATTCTCTGAGCTGTATGAAAAACATTTCTTAAAGTCGTCAGCCTTATCAACGTCTCCTCGAAAAATTTCCAACCCAAACTATGTACACACACAAATATATATACATCTTCTTCCTTAATTAGCGACCGGCCTATCGCGATGCAGATAGACTCTCGCCGGGACTTTATCGGCTCGACCTTAATTTCGGCGTCCTCCGTTAATTACCGGCGCGGGGGCACGCGACTTTCGCCACTAGCGAGCAACCTAATAATTCATTTCGTTTCCGTAGACTTCGTTTTTCTCTCTTCTCGTCGCGACCTCCCACACTTCTTCGATTTCCGTGCGGTGAGATACAGTAATTAATGTCTTTATCGCCGGGCGGTAGGCGTATAACAATCCAGTACGCGAGGAGTGCATATGATTATTAAGTCACGACAGATAATTAACAGCTAGTCGGCTGTCCTTTTTTGCTGCAAATTTTAGGACAAGAGCAAAGTTTACTTTGTGATATGAGTTTCATCCGTGTTAAATTAATATTTTAATAGAAATAGTCTACATCATGATACAGAAAATATTTTTTAATATAGCATTATTTTAATGTCTTTATAATTTTACTACTTGTAAAAAAAATTTATACTTCTTCCATGAACCGAATATTCATTTTTTGATACAACGAATTTCTCAGACTTTTTACTTCTGAAATCTGCCGCGAATAAGCTACGAGCAGCGTCAAAGTTTCTTGTTTCCAAAAACCAAACACTTTAAAAATCAAAAAAGCTACGATAACGGACAGCCACGTCAGATTCTCCAATCTTGACGCTCCAATTTTTCCCCATGTCGATCGGCTTTGCCCTTTGATCGAGCTCGCCACTCCTTTATGAGACCGTTCCGGCTCTGACGAATTTCTCGAGACAAAGGGCCGCTAGCTACAAGCGTATACAGAGAACGCCAAGAAAAAGACGAGGGTGGCGTTCGACAGGTGATAGTTCGCTGTCGATTTTCAACTGCATTTTCAGGGCCTGTTTATCCAACTTTCTCAGTGAGGAAATACTTTGAAAGATTGAAATTTCGAAAATGGAATGAACGAGGTGTTATGATAAGGCTGATATGGTTGATAGTTTGTATAATAAGTATCATGTGTATTTTGTTTTAAAATTCTAGACGGATAAATTATACACATTAAATTGTGATTGTTAAAATATTTTTATTAGCAGAAGGCTGCTCCAAATTTATGAAGCTTTCTGAATATTTATTATTTTATCTTTTAATAGACACAATTTTGAAATTGAATAATATCTAATCCATCAATTAAAAATGAATTTTCATTCACATATTAAAGTTAAAAATAAGTTAAGACTGAAATCTATTTAGAACTGCTTCTTTTAAGTAGCTTAGAAAAAATAAATAAATTTATAATCATCGTTTCAAAATTTGTGAAATCCTCTTTAGTAAAATCAATAACTCGAAAATCAACTGCTTGCTCTGACTTGGCCCTTGAAATAACCGCGAAATCACCAAGAAACGAGAGAACGAGAACGCGCAGGTGCTAAGGGCCTTTACCGTTTGCTCAGCGCCCGCATATTTGTCCACGGAGTTAGCACCGCGGTAGCGCCTTTGATCTTGCTCGCGCCGACTCCGTTGTTGTTTGTTGTTGGCTCAACGTTGGTTTTCTTTTTCCAAACGAGTCGTTCACCTAAAATTCGCGGTAATTGCCTCTTTCTTTGAACTATGTGCTTCAGTCAACAGATTATGCAATCTTTGAATTATTTCTGTGCCAATGAATTTGTATTAATGGGATTTCTGTAAAGTTAGTAGTAACAGTTGACTTTGGTCAGACTATGCGTTAAAATGTATTAAATAAATGAAGCGTTTGAAATGAAACAAATCGCTTGATCAGAGCAAAATTACTAGTAATTGTAATAAATGTATTTAACGAATAAGTAAATATAGAAATCGCTTAATCTATTTAGGGTGAAGCTTGGTTTTATTACATGTCATACAGCTATTAATAAAGTACATAGTAAATCAGATTCATTACTTTAACTATAATTTGATCTCCTCTGTAATCTTGACATTAACGACATATTATTGAAATATAAATTCAGTCATCGCTTTAAAGTATTAATAAATCATTGTAATTTATAATAATTAAGACATTTAATTTATTAAAATTTTTAATAATAATAAATTCTATTTTCATAAAATTGTTTATTTTATTGATTTCAATATAATATAGATATATAGCAAAAAGAAATAGCAGGTAGAAAATCATATATTCGTACAAGTCTTTTGGATTTGACAGAAATGTCGTATCATATGTATAGTTAACAGAAATCGTGAAATTATCACTTACTCGACATGATAACAACAACGACGAAGTTGTGTTGACGATATAATTTAGAGGGATTCTCTCACTGAATTCGCGTGCATAAAATGTATACGAACAGACCTGTATGCATGGAGCATTCTCTGTCAAGGAATTTAATTGAATAAAGTTAAATTAAATGTTAACATTGATCAAGAATTAAGCATTTTTTTACAAATTTGTTTATTCATAACAGTATAATATATTAAATACATTAACATTATTAAATTTGTTAATGAAAACTATTTGCATTGAATTATTTGAAATATACACGTAATAGTTAACGAAACCTGATTGATAATTAAACGTATACTGACCGAGAATACTATTACATGTAATGATATCATGTAATAGTATTCTTCATTAGTATTCATAATGGTAATATTAATTTTAATTTTTGACCAACACGGGATTCACAAAATAAAATTATCGATTCAAAGAAAACATTGTTTATTTTCTTAATAAAAATATTTCACTACTGTTTAAAGTTTAAATTTTGCTATTTAGTGACTGGATAGCTATAGCACGGAATATAGCCTGTACATCCATGCGTCATTTACGAGTCTCCATACGTCTGAGAGTGCTCTTATTATCCGACAGACGACGCACATACTGTGCCTGCAGCGAAGTAATTGCGAATCACGACGCTCCTTACTCGCCTCGCTTTATCTCTTACGCGTGCGCGTGGCGGCGGCTTTTTATTGCTTCGCGCTACAAAAGTGTCCTGAAGCACTCGACAGCAATGACCTAGAGTTGCGACTTTTCTGTTTAGTTTTTTGTTTGTGCTTCGATTGCCTAGCGCTTAATTTACTTGCAAATCGAATTTTAAGGATTAAGAATAATAAATTTTTATAATAATAGTTAAAATTTTGTTATTTTTAAATTTTTGCTTGAAAAAAGAGTGTCACTTATTTGGAAAACTGATTGAGACTTGGCTTTAACTCTACTGTATTTTTATGTATTTAAGAAGAATAAGGTTTTCTTAGGAAATATCTGTCATAGCCTCTTCTAAACCAGTTTCTTGTAAATCGAAAATATATTATTAAGGTTATTGTTTTACATCAGAATAAGTTAATTTCTATATATTATCAAATTTCTAATTAACTTTTATCGGACCAATAAATATTTAATTTATTATATACTATGATAATTAGGCAAAATGCATGACATTTTTGTTCGTTTAAAATTTTATTCGCTAATAGCTTCAAGACACTTGTGTTATGATAGTGAAAATTTATTGCTTTTATTTTTAATTAACTGAACAATAAGCCATCGTCGTTATAATGAAAAACAAATTGCGGAATCGCCGAAATACATGTAAGCGTGCGTTCAAAAAGAGACGAAAAAGAAGAAGAAAATTGCCAGCCTCGAAGATGTCGCAGCACCCCTCATCGAGGAGAAAGTTATCGCACGCTTCGGCACAAATATTGCACAAATGTTGTATGTACCTTGCCTTACAGCTCTATTACTATACACCGGCTCGTAATATATATTTCATAATCTTATTATATATATACATGCTCAATATACGCTATTTTGACATTTATACGTCTGGAAATGGTTCGTCTGTAGCTAACATACGTATTCAATATAATTCGATGTCTTTTGCTTTTATATATACTAGTGTACTTTATATATAAATATATTTTTTTTCTTTTCAGTGTATAAAGTATCTTTTTATTTGCAACAATTTTTGATACTTCTATGACCAATGTAGCTTTTGTGTGCTTATATCGAAAAAATTTGCTACCACACTGATCGCTTGAGCGACAATGAACAATCTTAATTTTCAATTCCATGAAAAAAACAAAAACGGTACGCGTACTTTGATGTTAATTAATTGGTTCTTAAGTGGGAGCTTAAAAGGTTGCTGCAGAGCAGTGAGTCCGAAGATCCGTAGCGAGGCAGAAGATCGCGTTGCGTGTCTTCTGCTCCTCTTGGCTCTTGATTCGCAGCAGACGGGGGGCAAGGTACACCGAAACTTGACACCGCAAGCCATTAGCAATATAGTCCTCGCGATGCATCGCACGACATGCAGATATATAGTTATAGCTTTAGAAGCTTCTGCACGTTCACTTGGCTGCACGCGCCCTCTTACTGTTTTTCATATTTTTTTTTCCTTTCTTTCTCTCTCTCTCTCTTCTTGCACTAATCTATAAACCGTCTTTTTTTATTTTTCTTGTATTAGTCTGTACTCGTATACGTCGTTGTTTTTTCTGTCTCATGATTGTTTTTACTCTTTTTTTTATTTCTCAACACTCGAACTGACTTTTTCTCGTTTCTCCGTCACATATGGATCCACGCAAAACGACTACTTCTTCAGTATATATACCTACCCAAATCACATTTTACACTGTTTTTTTTTTTATTTTCGCTCGGTATCGAAAAATGCGCGATGATTTTGTCTGTTAGATAAATAAAAACAAAAGAATTGCCGAGATTCGGCGCATCGAGGAACTAAACCGTTTGAACGTTTAAAATTTGATGGAGAAATAAACATAGAGTTAATAAGTATTCAACATCCAAACACAACAAAATTTACATTTTAGGCCCTAACGTATTCGATTACACACTAAGAATATTTACCCAAGTACAAATAACCTATTATTCCATTTTTTAAAAATACTTTTGAATACTACGAATATATTTCCCAAAAGTTAAACTCGAAATCAGCACCTCTCCTAAGAATCGTCTTCAGAATACAGGAGTACCCCAGAGATCAAATCTCAATTAACATTTTCCAATAGACAGCACGCTAGCGTATTAATATTTGTATACGAATTATTGCCAATTGCCAGCATGCAGTTGCATTGGTCCATCGGAATTCATCAGCGTTAAACAAACGCGCGCGAACAGCCTAGCTAACTCGAACAAATACAATTGAAGCCTTCATCAGTCTCTCTCTCTCCCCCTCTCTCTCCCCCCCTCTCTCTCTCTCTCTCTCTCTCTCTCTCGCTCTCTCGCTCTCTCACTTTCCCTATGGCTCTCCCTCTCTCTGACTCTCTCACATACTATGTCTCTCTCTCTCTGTCTTTCTCTCTCTCTCTCTCTCTCTCTCTCTCTCTCTCTCTCTCTCTCTC
>JAPYZB010001624.1:0-13900 GCA_030522745.1 Eupelmus kiefferi | reverse complement strand
CCCAGAATTCAGCATTGCCAACATCCTTTTTCCTTACCATACGTAAAGCTCTTTACATAAACCTAACCTTTACATAAAAAGTGCCTTGAATAGCACCACTGCCGCGCGTTTTAATCACGTCATCGTCTGCTCATAACAAGCGTTACTAAAAGGTTTTGTGTAAATTCAACTGTGTAATCGCTAGTCAGTTTACAAAAAGATGTGCTATTTCAAGTAAATATGTACTGCTGTTTGTATTGAATATCACAATTGACATTCAAATTTATACCATGTTGCCAAATATATTTAAAATATTTTATCTTTTGTTCATAATTTTTAAGATATGTAATAGTAATAACAGTGATTTGTTTAAGCAGGTAATTGCATATATCAGTGAAGATTTAAATTTGAAATATGCCACTGTATTTATATCTACACCAACGCAACTATCGTATACTTCAAAACTAATAATTCCAGAAATTTTAAACAAATTTCACATATTGGTTTTGAAAAAATATGAATCAGATGATAATTTAATAGCACCTAATACAATGTATGCAAAGAGCTTGATAGAGTCTAATTTGAAACGTACTCAAATTATTATTTTTATCACTGATATTCGAAATGCTAATAAATCAATATCTGATATTTTGAGTTCCCTAGATTTCTTAGATTTATTTTTAAATAAAGGGACAAGACCTTATTTCCTCGCCTATTTAATACACAGTAATATTCTTTCATGTTCTATTAAATCAATATTTCAAACTTTGTGGTCGAGAAAATACTTATATTCAACGGTTATAGAAATCAGAATTTCAGGAAAAAACAACAATTCATTAAAAGTTCCGAACTTTTTTAGTGAATTATATACAATTTTAATTCATGAATATAACCCATTTAATGATCACTATGAAATCAATCCATTATCTAGCGAACTAAATTTCTTTCGCTGTAAATTAAACAATTTATATAAATATATTTTGAAAGCAGGATTTGTGCGTACCAAGCAATTCAAATTCCTTTCCACCTTGCTACAAGTTGATGAACATCTTTTTAACACCATAGCGCAAATTATGAATTTTACCGTCGGAATCGTCATGGACTATGAAATCCGCTCGAACAGCGCCATTAAAAAAATTTACGACGCATTGAGACTCGAGATAATAGACTTCAAAATTGATCCTTCATGGTCTGAACAATATGAGCTTGAGCAAATGACAAGGATACACTACTACCTCCGTTACTACAATTATCACCTAATAGTCAAACAATACGGCTATTACGAGTTTCATTTGCCCTGGAACTTAATTGCCGATATCTTTTTAATATTTGTCATCGCTGTTTGGATCAAGATCCTAGTTTATCTTCTTCGGATTCAATCCGAAATTTTATCGATCTTCAAAATTATTGTAATTCTGTTTGGCTTCTCGACTACATTTGTGCCACGAAACAAATTAGAACGAATTTCGTTTCTCATTTTGATGACTATATCGGTGACATTTTCTGTGGAAGTGCTAAAGGTTTTGGTCAACTCTAACTGGAATTTTAAGAAGTACTACGATCTAAAGTCGGTTCCGGAAGTATTCGATTCGGGTATTGATCTTGCCACAGATAACCGCACCTTAGCGAGTATTCCCGGATTACAAAGCTCCAGCTTTAAAAATTATATTAGGGCTGCACCACTCGCTAAGAAATATAAAAGCACAGCGTGCAACAAGCTGTTACCGTTCAATTCTGGTGTAACTCTATGTTTCAACAGTTACTATCTTGCCAAGTATTACTCACGTACCCTCTCGAAGCCAGAGGAAGGGTGGATCATAAGCTTTGTAAAAGAACCGTTAAAAGGAACCACGAATGGAATATATTTGTCAAAGTTTTCTCCTTTTGTTAACATATTTGAGCATTGGAAGCGTCGGATATATGAAACCGGTATCACTGAAGTTTGGCTAAATCAAGCTCTTACGGAGTACTTCAAACATGACTTCAAAAAGAGAGCTGCATATAATCAAGGAGTTCTCGAGGAGAAGCACCTAACTGTGAAACTACTGTATCTACTTGCCGTAGGATATTTGA
The DNA here is from genome assembly GCA_030522745.1 of Eupelmus kiefferi. Taxonomy (NCBI): domain Eukaryota; kingdom Metazoa; phylum Arthropoda; class Insecta; order Hymenoptera; family Eupelmidae; genus Eupelmus; species Eupelmus kiefferi. The sequence goes on along the minus strand of JAPYZB010001624.1, from coordinate 11,848 downwards.
CAGCGTTGCTGTTGTTTTTGCTAGAACTATTCTGGAGGCGAAATTAAATTAGAACTCTGAACTATTAAAATAAGCATACGTGTGTATATGTATGAACAATTAAGAAAAATTAGTTCGAATTTATTGTACACTAATTTTTTTGAATAATTAATTGCTGTGTGGGATTATAACCATATTGTTGCCAGTTAATTTTTCAAAAATTGTACTTCTGATTATACATCGAATAAAAAAAAAATAATTTTTTTAAATAAAATTAAAATTAGTTTTTATAATAAATATCTGTATACATTTTTGTTCATTTATGTACCGATGTGAAGTTTAGTACACTTACTTGTATGTTTGCATACTTATACATATTTATAAACATGTCGTAGATTTATAAATATTTTGAAAATTTACTATTTAAAATTACTTTTTTTTTATATACATTTTTGTACGTTTGTATACACGAGCTTAAAATCGCTTTGCTGCATCACTATTTTTACATGTACTATTTTGGACATTATTTTTAATTAATATTTAAAAAAAAGGGAGGTTGGGGATAATGAGGAATTTAAATAAATTAAATAATTTTAAATATTTTAAATATTACATACATTCTGGAAACAGAGCTATACAAATTTTATTGTGAAGTAGAAGATTGTAGCAGAGCACATGTGATGATCTATCAGCTTCGATTTCAATTGCAATTATTAAAAGAAGAAAAATTATAAGTAATAGACACGAACAGCAAAATTACGTTATATTGATGGATGAGAAGAGAAATTTGTTATTAATAAAACTTTGTAAGATTATGCACGAACCTAAAGATATCAGATTTTGTTATTGTGTAAGTATATTATAAACTAAAATCATCTATCAGATGACACAAGCTAATGACTTTAGAAAGTATGAGTTTTTCGAGGTTTCCTATAGACATTTTTTTAAATATTTTTGCGGGTATCTACCTATATTAGAACATCGGAAACGTTTTAGATTCGTTTAGAACAAATTCTATAAGCGTTTTCAAAATACATCAGCGATCAACCGCACTGATCTTCAAGTTGGCTACAATAAAATCCCCTAGTACGATCATGTCTGCCGATCGATCGAAGTATACTTGAAGTTGCTTGGCATTTGCGGAGAGGGGTAAACTATATCGATTCTTATCAGCGCGCGGGTTTATAAATTTTATTGAGAGCGTTGACAAAATTAGCGGTGCTGAAATCTTAAACGCTTTTTACTTGTATCTATGAAGAATTAGTTTAAGAGTTTATGATTAGCAAGTCGGTAATGAAAAATAGGATAAAAGTATACTAATATTATTTATAACAATTTTATAGCGTTCGTTTTACTTTGAATATGGCAAAAACTCTGAATTGGTTGTAAAACTGTTGGAATGGCTTTGCTATAAAATTGCTTCAAAACATTATATGATAGTGTACTAGTCATTTTTTACAAAATATTTTCTACCACACGAATAGAAAAGTTCATGGTGTTATGTAACGATCTTCAAATACTATACTCAAAGCATTTGTATTTAACAACTTGCCGATTGATATAACGTAATAGTGTGTAATGTTGCAACAGACCTTTACTCAGGCTGAATATAACAGCTTGAATCTATTAATTTGTACAAGTTTTATTCGCTAGAAAATTCAAACTATAGCTATGGTGCAATAAGGGTATTAATTAAATTAATTTTTATAAACATTTAAGCTAGATAAAAATAAATAATTCTCAAAGTGCCCCGGTTTTCCTTACTCTGCGCCTGCGTGTTGACGAAAAGATTTTCGCGTTATGTTGGCGATATTGGCTCACTTGTGAGAGTTCGCTGTGTAGTAAGTATGTGCTTACTATATGTACCGAAACACGTGGTTACTTATACATTTGTATTTCATTATCATGGCAGAAATAACAAAAATATTTAGCATGGCAAACATAGATAATGCATTCCAGAACTTGCCAATCATCATTTTTCGCAATTAGTGCTTAGTTAGCAAGTTTTTGTGATTACTGAAGGTATAGTGAATATGAATTCAATGCTGTGACTGTCAAGGGAGAAGGATCAGGTTATGTGTTCAAGTACTTCTGACATAATTGACAAATATTTCTAGCGCAATTTATTAGTTGCGAATTTGCGATAATAAATGTAAGAAATTGAATGGAATTCCGGGTACGTACGAGTAACTGTTAGAAAATATCAAGGAATGTAAGGAAATGTAAGAATTGGTTGTATTTCGGACGTAGATACTATATAATAAGACATACCATGCTATTTCTTACACTTATTTTTTACAATTTCTCATTTTCATTGTTTTCATAAATTTCAAATCATTTTAGGGGGATGCAGCTAGAAATGTTAGAAGTTCGACGCAAAAGGTTCCGCCTGCCCTATATTAGTAAGTCTAAGGCCCGAATATATTATAGTCGGTACTCGGACTCGAGTTACGGTGCTCAAAGCGCAATTGTTTCTTGTCTGCCGAGACTCATTGGTTCATGGTTTACGTGGATGTAACATGTTGCAAGAAAAACGATGACACAATAAATTTTTATATAAATATTCATAGTTAAATACCTATTGATGAGGGCCTAGTATAGTGCCGGATTTTTTATCGAAAGAAAAAAATTGAATTGAACCGATGAATTTAGACCATGAACCACGAAGTATTAAGATAAGAAACAACGGTTTTTATAGGAATTTGAGTCTGAGCATGCTCCGCGCTCAATTCTGAGTACGGACTATATAAATTCGGGCTTAACTTTAACCATTTTCAAAATGTAAGAAAGTGTAAAAAACTTAATAAAATATTTGATACATTTTATTACAGGATCTGTATATAAAAGTTAAAAACAAAACAAAATGAATCAACCGACCAAATTAAGCGAGATCGACATAGATGATCCGAGATTTCGGATTAAACCTTATCAGCAAATGATTGCATCTTGTACAGGTGCTCTTGTCACATCATTTTTTGGTAAGATTTGATTTTGAAATTATTAAAATTACACTTAAAATTTCATTATAACTTTAATTTGATTTTATTCTTACAGTCACTCCATTAGATGTTGTTAAGATTCGTTTGCAAGCACAGCAAAAGGCAATGCTGTCAAATAAATGTTTCTTATACTGTAATGGCTTAATGGATCATATTTGTTCTTGCGGCAATGGAAAAGGTGGAATGACCCAAGCAGCCTGGCTCAAGGCAAATGGCAAATTCAATGGCACTTTGGTATTACATAGAAAAAATCAATAATTATTTTTAGTTTCATTTTATTATTTCATAATTTCGAATGAATGGATTTTACTAGGATGCCATGGTTAAAATAAGTCAAAAAGAAGGAGTTCGTTCTTTATGGAGTGGATTAAGTCCTACATTAGTTTTGGCTGTTCCAGCTACAATTGTTTACTTTGTTTCCTATGAACAATTGAGGCTTTATATAAAAGTATGATTATGAAAAACTAGTTTCTCTTATTAACATAATTTTGTTTTTAATTATAAGGCTTAATAAACATTATTATTTATTCAATATTATTTTCATAGGATAGATATAATTCAACTTTGCATAATACAAGCAATGTATCACAAACGGAACAACCATTCTGGATTCCAATGGTTGCTGGAGGTACAGCAAGAATTTGGGCAGCTACACTTGTCAGTCCCTTAGAACTTATAAGAACAAAAATGCAGTCTCAAAAATTAAGCTCTGCAGGTTTGTTTTTAGTATTAATTAAGCTTTGATGATTTTTAATGTATTGTAATTTATGAATAAATAAAGAAGTGTTGTCAAATATTTTGTAGAAGTGAGACATGCTTTAAAAACTCTTGTACATTGTGGAGGTATAGGAGGACTATGGATGGGTTTAAGTTCTACATTACTACGAGATGTACCATTTAGTGCTATTTATTGGTTTAATTATGAGGGCATTAAGAAAATGTTTCCCTCGTCACAGCAAACTTTTGCGTTTAACTTTTTAGCAGGTGCTGTAGCTGGTTCTGTAAGTTCAAATACTTTTTTATTTTTATATATACATGCATATTTCTTATTTAAATTATTTCATGAATTATTACGTTACAGATAGCAGCTTTTATAACAATTCCATTTGATGTTGTTAAAACTCATAGACAAATAGAGATGGGAGAAAAACAAATTTATTCTGGTAATTAAAATGTTACTTGACTTATCTTTTAATATTTTAAACTTTTTTTAAATAGCTTATACAAGCTAAAGATTGTTAAACAAAATAAACTTTTTTGCAAATAATATAATAAAAAAATTTCAACTTCATTATTTTATTTTCAGACAAACCAGGACGATCAAGTAGTACTTGGTATACAATAAGGAAAATATTTACTCAAAGTGGAGTAAGAGGATTATTTACGGGATTAACACCTCGATTAGTTAAAGTTGCTCCAGCGTGTGCAATTATGATTTCTACATTTGAATACGGAAAACGTTTCTTTCAAGAATATAATGCAAATCGTGCTTTTTCAGAGATGCAAAGTGATATTGAATGGTTGAATCAGAAACAAGATGATGTTTAGTTTAATTTTTCCTAAACAAATATTGTAAATATATTGAAAAATTAATTAAAACTCTTTTAAATTTTAAGATTTTGTATTAATACGTATACCTATCTGATAAAAACGAGCAGTTATCAAAAAATATTTTAAAATTAAACTATAAGGACCTAGCGGGTGACTAACTAGCTGAATTAATTCATTCAACATATAGTTATCATTTTCTGTATATCCCTGCAAGACTGCAACAAGCAACAATGGAACTGCAGTATGTTTTCTTACCTCGAACTCGAACGTAGTAGTTCCAAGTTTCGCCACCTTATTGAGATTCAACATTACTTTTGGCGCTAGTTGCTCTCCAACAAAGCGAAAATATAGTGTATCAAAGCTATCAAAGGAGGTTATAGATTTGGAATTATGTTCCATAATATTTTACCATTTTTTTATTCATACTTATGTTTTCAAGATAAATTTTCTTAGCTTTGCTTATTATTTTATTTGGGCTTTATCAATCTAAAACTCGTACGGTAAGAAAAGCATGTTTTCATTTATTTATCAAGTATAAGTTACAGTATTCAAAAAAGGTTATGTTTTCTAAAACTAAATTTATTTGTTGTAGACAATGTAAACACTTGATGCTGAGTGCACGATTTTGAGATATTTTCACTAATTATTTAACTATTTCACAAATTATTTATTTTTAATTTGCTTATAAGATTGAAAATTTATTAGTTTATTTGTCTTAAAACAATTAGAACAAACTAGATTGTTAATAATAATGTGCATAAGAATTGTGTTCATAAATTTTTAATAACTCTTAGGTTTTATTGAACATTTCTATAAAATAGTATAATTGAATAACAAACTTATTTTTCACAATTTCAGCTTTTATTATAAAAAGTATTAGGATTCAGTCAAAGCTTAAGAGGGGAATAAATGATTCCAGTTTAATCGTTGAATAAGCAAGATCAACCAGAATACAAAGTGCTTAAAAATGTTTAAAAGTTAAAATAAAATGATAAACAAACAGATCTTTAGAAAATATAATGACTGATTATTAATAATTGTAATGGTGGTAAAATATAATAGCATCATACATCGCCATCGATTTAGAAGCAAAATTTGAATGAAAAGAAGAAAAGTGAAATCCATGAAAACATGGATAAAATACTCTGTAAGGATACAGAAATCAGTAAGATTGATCAGCATAATGAAATGCCTAAAGAGTATTTAGAAAAGAGCAATGATGAAGTATTAATAGCCAATTGTTGGTGGGGTAATGATAATGAAGGAGAGAAACTTGACTCAAGGCAAAGGTGGAGTTTTGGTTCAGATATATCAATTGAAGCTCCAGAAAGCATTCAAACTCGTTTGTGTTGTTCACCAGTAGATGAATTTGATTCTACTGTTAGTAGTGAAAATGAAGACTTAATTGTAAATAGTACAGATGAAAGAGATGAATCTTATAAAAGTTATATTCAACTTTCTCCTGCCTGTTCACCAACTTTTAAGAAAGTTTTATGTAATAGTGACAATAAAAAACAAAGCAAAAGTCATGATGTCGATACAGCTGATGATGAATTAATTGATTATTCTAAAAGATATACTACGGACACTTCTATGTTAGCACCTGAAAATAAACATGCAGGTCCATCTCAAGTTCAACAAAGACCAACAAGAAATATGGAAGTTAACTCGGTAAACAGACAAGTGCCTGAAAAAAGAGCAAGTAATAGTAGGCCGAAAGTAGATCCTTTTGGAGACTATGCTGAAACTGATTTAGATCAACCAACTAATTATAGTTTACGCTATGCTGAAGAAGACTCAGATGATGAAGAAGAAGAAAATCCTCAATTATACGTAAGTATTTCTGATAAAATAACAACTATTTTCTGTAAATATATTAATTTTTATTGCATAATATTTATCTGAAATATTTACTTAATTAAAATTTTTATTTTTATAGACTAATAATGAACAAGAAGACACAGTGAAAACATATTATACAGAAGGAACACCAAGCAATTTTTCTACTGCCACATCAATGTCAGACCTTTTATCTCTTGAAGAAGGAGAAGGTGGAGCTTATAAACGACATCTCTTAAGAGAACAGAAACAAGAAGCTATCGAAAAATCGGAAAAAGCAGTAAAAGATAGTAAAAATCGAATTAGAAGAAAATGTATTTCTGAAGACGCGAAAATTCCAGTTGTAGAAGAAGTAATAGAATCAAAGGATTATGAAAGAAAATTAGAAAAGCTTCTAACTCCTCCACAATCACCAGCTGAACCATTTGATAAAGAGAAAGAAAATAAACCTGCTATGATTAATGCAGAAGAAAATTATGCTCAAGAGACACCGTTGATGTTTTCTCGCAGCAGCTCTCTAGACTCTCTCAGTGAATTTGATCAGAACTCAATCCAAGATGATGAAAGTTCTGTTATTAGCGATTTTAGTCATAGAACTAGTGGAGCTGTTTCTCCTAGCGATCTTCCAGATTCGCCAACTCAAACTGTACCACCAAGTCCAAATAAATTGAAGCAATCAAATTTTCATAGCCAGCAACAGCAGCAGCATAATTTGCCTAATCAGCAACAACAGAAACAAACTTTTCAGAATCACCTTCAACATCAAAACTTTCCTAATCAGCAACAACAAAAGCAAATATTTTATAATCAGCAGCAGTCGAATTTTCCTCAACAGCAGAAACAAATAATTCATAATCAGCAGAGGCAGCAATCAAATTTTCACGATCAGCAATTGAACTCTTGTAGTCAACAAAAACAAAATTTACCTAAGCAACAGCAGCATCAACAAAATATTCTAAATGAACAACGTCAGCAAAATTTACAAAATCTGCCGCCTCAACAAAAATTTAACAATCAGCAACAAAGGCAACAGAATTTTTACAACCAACAGCAGCAACAAAACTTTCATAATCAACAACAACGGCAACAACTATTTCACAATCAGCAGAGGCAGCAACGTCTTTTTGACAACCAGCAACAACAAAAATTACCATTAAGGTAAGCAAATGAAAATTATTAACTACAATTATTGTTTCTAAAAAAGTAAAACAAAATGTATCAAGTAATATATTCTTATTTTACCTTATGTAGTAGAGGATCATTACGAAAGCCAATGGCCATTCAGCACCCAAACCAACAGCAAGTAGACAACAAAATTAAGCCTGTTGACAGTCATCATCAAACTACTCGCGAGCAAATCTACCCTAAGATCAGTGTCCAAGCGTCGCCAGAACAGATGAGTGTATTTGAGGATGGTCTAGTCTCCTTCGGCAAAGAAGAATCGTCGAGATCATCGAGCAGGGTGCCTTCGTCGGCGGCGAGCTGTCTTAGCGCGCTGTCGATAGACGATGAAGATGAGGAGGTACCTGATACTCGCGATATTATCAACAAGATTGCATCTATAAGAGTAAGGTCGAGTGCAGCTGGAATGCAACAAGCCCCTATGCAAAAGCGCTATCCCGAAACGCATGAACCTGATAAGGCAAATTATCGGCAGATTCCGCAGAATAAGGTTTTGAATAGGCATTATACGGGTAAGTATTAAAATTCAAGAGTAATAATTTAATTTTTATTTTACATTCATTTAAAATATGTTTGTTTGTTTCAAGGTTATAAGAATAATTATGTATCGCGACCAAAAGAACAGGTTCAGTACGTACACGTAGAACAAGAGAATGACAACGTAGTCTCTTACTCGAGTAAAGAAATTCTAAATAATCGGTATAGAGATACGTTAAAGGAACATTGGTATCACGAAGAGCACTTAAAAAATGATAATCGGTACCAAACGAGTAGATCTCTTTCCAAAAGTCCAGTAGCCCAACGTAAGAGCGAAAGAACTGCCGTTCAGCAAAAACCGGTTACAGCCGAAGAAGTCGTAACAATTGACTCCGTTAGAATTTATTGTACCGAAGACACTCCAACATTCATCTCGCCTTTTGGCTCACAATCGAATCTGTCGGCTCTCTCGGTGCTGAGCTTTTCCGACGACGACAGCTATGGCGGCTACCAGGCGCAGAATCCTACTAGCGCCGGCGAGCAGTCTCCGTCTGCCTTCTACGAGACAAACGGCAGCCGAGTCGATCCCTACGATTCAGATGCGAACTCGGAATTCTCCGAGGATGAGGTCAAATGTTACGACGATGAGGAGGGCTCGTCAAGTCTAAGCCGGAGGATCGACGTCTCGCCCTTCGATTCGCAAATGAATCTCGCAAACTTTTCATTGCTGTGCATCGAAGAGGAAAACGAGGACGAACTAGAAGAGGAGGCGAAAAGGGAAGTTGAGGTAACGAATGATGAGACTGATAAATCGCTCGACGAGGACTCCTACGATGCGAACGCCTACGAACGACTGTCCTTCGAGAATTCAGACTGCTCGGACGATGATAGTAAGGTGCTGGAAGAGTACATTAAGGCCGGCGTTACGAAACTCACCCGACGTGCGGGTGATCGCGATTAAAAAATGTTGACGGATGACTATTATTTCTAGGGATAATTTTGTTGACACTTTTTTTAAAAATAATAGTGTCGTAAGAACTGCGCGCTAATTGTAAAAAGGATCATGCATTTTACAATTAAATAAATTTAATTTTTATATGTACTTGAGTCTGTTTCTGTTTGCGTAACTATTATTATACCTAATACTTCAAATAATTTTTATACCGCTCATTTTATGCAAAAGTATGTTGTATATAAAAAGAAAGATAAAAAAATTAATTTTTTATAATTTGCTGAAAAGTTAACATTTTTTAAAATCTTTGTTTTAATATTTAATTACAATTTAATAAAAAACACTATAAATTTTCAAATTTTTTTAACTTGCTATTAAGTTAAAGTAAACATTTTTATAATTGCTTATAATTATACAAACATTATTTTTTTTTGGTAATGCAATATTGTGAAATTATATTTTGCCATTCTCCCATTTTCAGCTATAACATTTAAAGTATCAATTACGTAAATTTAAATTACTTTTTGTTAGCAGTAAGACAGGATACCTTTTTACAAATCTATCGTCATAGAAGAAATTTTATGATAGCTGCAAAGTTTTTAGAATAACGAATATTTCGTAGATCTCCTGCAAGTTTTGCACTCCTTATGCTGAAATTCTGCTGCATAAATTCGTGAATCTTTCGTGGTTTTATGAACGCACTTCTCATCCATCAGTATAACACAATCCTGCTGCCCGCATCCATTGTAATTTTTCTTCGACAGAATTGCAATCGGAATTAGAAATAGATCACATGCGGTTGTTACTTTCGCTATACCTTAGATAAATATTTATTGAAGTACATACTTTTAGATATTAACTCTCTAAAAGTTAAGAAGTAAATTCATGTCAAAATTTACTCCCTAGCAAGATTTACTCCTTATTATATTTTAAAACTTATTCCTCACAAGACGTGAATTTCGTGCAATCAAGAAATTTACTCATAAAGAGTAAAATTTTAAATTTGTTCCTTATTATAAGTAGTAAGTAGTAAATTTTTTAATTTCCTGAGATTAAGGAGGAAATAAAAAAATAAAAAAGTACATGAATCAATTAAGACTATTTTATCCAAACTAATTAAATTTAAATGAATATAGCACAAACATTTACAATAACTAATTTAGTTTTCTTATAATAACACTTTGCTTTGCAATCGTATAAATAATACCTCGAAAAGAAATATTATTACAGCTAATGAGCATCCAATTAATTTAATGACAATAAGCTGAATCAGCAGAGTTTTGTCACTAAGATTGTCTTGTCCATTAGCATTTTTTTTATAGCTGCGTTTTCTAATCCACATCGCTTCCACTCCAGACTCAATAATTCGTAACATAATCTGATCAATTTTTTCAAGATAAGGCGAAGCTTTTTCAAATGGGTATACGACAAACTCTTTTAAAAGAGAAACATCTGCTATTTTCATTATTCGTTTTTCGTCTACACGACCATATGACTTGACTATGTATTCTGCAAAACTGTTTGGCGAAAGACATATGGCTCTTTTGGTTTTTCGTAAAATGTTAACGCACTCCATAACGCTTTTTACAGGTTTAGATTTTTCTCTAAGCTTCCGAATAATATCGTCACCACCGATAAGAGTGCCTTTACGAGCATATATTGGTATATTTGATTTAAATATAGTATCAAAGGAATCAAAAATCTCTTCTTCTTGCAGAAGTTCAATTTTTGTTAACAACGAGAAAATCCCAACAGAGTATTTCATCGATAAAATAACTGTGGTGAAAAAAATAATTCTTTCAGATAATTTTATTGGCTGACGAAATACAGGTATAGCTAGAAATATTTCCATCAAGTTTAAAATATTCCATCTATTTTCAGGAAATCTTAAAAGTTTTATTACACCAATTAAACCAAGAATGACTGCCGTGAATATACATAAATAAATATAAACATCTAAGGTCAAATGTACTTTGGAAACTGGTAAAAGTGGCACGATCATCACTGTTTGTGCATCAGTAACAATTCTACTCGTAACAACATTTTTTCCGTATAAGTCTGAAATTAGTAAGTACCTCGATGGTACCGCGTTTATTTCGTTCTGCTTTAATTTTTTAAACAAGTTTGTCTGTAAAGTCGCTACACTATCGGATTTCTCAACAATGATATTCATTCGAAAGTTTAATTTTTTAGAACATATAATAAAAGGTTGATACTCTCTGCCTTCAACTTGAATATTATTTTGCGAATTATTCTTTACAAATAAATAAGGAGCTGCATTAAAAACTGATATATTCAAGGAAAATCTATTCATGTCAATTAATTTGTCTGGAAAAAGCTGATCTACCACTTCAAAATTATCTGCATTGTATGTATTTGTGAATGGGTTATAATTCATCACAATAACATGCTTCTGATTATTAATTTTTATAATTGAAAAGTCCAAAAACTTTAAATACCATGCATGCAATAGAATATTTTTTAAAATATTTTTATTTAAACCATTGCTATTAAAAAGTATTAAAGCACATTTGGGTCTCTGTGGTAAAGGGGCAAGCTGTGCGAACAAATTTAATAATTTATATATTCTATCAACATAACTTTTGTCTCTTGTTTCATTTTCAAGAATGATATTTAGTACTGCAGATCTAGGATGTTTAAAAATTTCTAGATCTACAGATCGTTTATCACCAGAATTTTTAATTTTTTCTAAATCAATTAATATTGTTGGATTATGAATCAGAATCGTCCTATAAATAGCATCTTCTAAAAAAATATTAATGCTTGATTTATTGCTTGAAAATATGGTAATTTGATATGGTTTACACTTTTTTAACAATAGACTTAATTTAATACTTAATGAATTCGT
>JAPYZB010001623.1:0-30373 GCA_030522745.1 Eupelmus kiefferi | reverse complement strand
TATATATATATATAGGAAGGAGCGAACGGGTTCGAGATATACGGAATTTCCAGTGCTTCCAGAGGCCGACTTGAACAACTCGTCTCTGCGATAAATAACCGGGCTGACTAAAGGTTCGACGGAAAGTCTCGCTCGATGGGAGCGCGTGTTTCTCGATAACGATGCCCTTATCGATCATAGTTTCCATCGGATTTTATCACAAGAGTTTCGATAAATTTCAATACGCTTTTTTTCCTACATTTTTTTCCTATCGCATCGTTCGATATTTTTAACGAGCGACTTTCATGAGAAATATTTTTGTTTACTTTCGTGTTTTTCGCTGTTTGCGATCTGAGTAACAGCTGACTAATGATTATCGATAAACGATTATGTGTAATTGCGCCTATAAAGAAGAAATTTACGGATTTTTATTGTGCTTATTTATTTTTCTTTAAATTATGTCCTGTGATTTTTCTTAAAAAATACAATATTATTATAAACACAAATCAATTGAACTACTAAATTTTTAATAAGTAATTTTGCGAACAACCGATACTTGAAACACTTGAAAAGAAACTTGAAATTTACTTTTCAATGAAATTGGTGAAAGAAAAAGTCTCCCGGAAGTGGTAACCAATAATTTCCCGACGAAGCGATTATCTCAGCATAATTTTATTTGTGCTCTCACTGAATGAACAATCCTTGAATCTTTTTGCCAGATCGCGTGTAATAACATTCTTATTATCTCCAATTACTTTGATAATCCAATTTGATCTCTTTCTGCACAGACTATATCATCTAAAAACAAGTAGAAATAAATCATACTTCCTCATAGCTAACCTATCAACGGGGAAAAGTCAATTACTTTGATCTCAAGAAAAGTTGAGAGTCTTTTAAATACAATTAATATAGTTTAATTAATTAGACGATAAAATAATAATTAATTATTAGAATTTTAAAAGGGTAGAGGTTTATAACGACGAAATGCAAATAACAGAATTGAATTCAGCTCGCGCAATATGATTGAAATGTCACATGTGCGCAGAAGCTCATTCGCAAAGTGGATTTAATATTCGAGGCTCGAACAATAATAATTATAGAAATTTAATTAGTGGTTTACAGCGAGTACCGAAATTTCTTGGAACTTTGTTTACTTTTGCCAATTAAAACATTTCCAGGCGAACATTTGAGGAGAAGCGAGAGCAAATGTGCAGAGAAATGGTATTTTTGTCGTTTTCAATAAGAGCCACACGCGGAACATTTAATGCCACGCTGAATGGATGCCTTAGAGCTTATGTACGCAGCCAAGTTTTAACTTACGTATGTACGGCTCGCTGGCAAACTTTCCAGCGGCTAATGCTAGTTTCTTGCCATGAAAATTCACCCACTAAGAAAGTTATTTTAAAGTGCACATCGAGGAGAGGATGATCTTATTTTTGCTGAAAGGGTTATTGTAGTTGGAGAAATAATCGTTTGCATTAAACACATAACAAAGAATTTTTTCAACTTGCATTACACATTAATTTCCGGTAGAACGACAACAAATCGATCTCAGCAATAGCAATCATAATGCTACACCGTAAAGAGATGTACGTTTAATGGACCATAATCAATTAAAAAGTAAAAACACTTTTCTCCAAGTAAATAAAATAATAATTAAAATTTATGAATCAAGTTTATTTAGCTTTGCATGCAAGAAAAATCAATCTCCAAACACTCCAATTTAAATTTGGTAAAGCAAAGTAAAAAAAAAAAAATTAATTAGTAGAGCATCTTGCATCGCCTACGAGTCGTAACTTTTTAGAGCCCATATATGTATATAACAGCATATGCTATCAGAGTAATCACGTAGTACGTGGCCAAGGCTAGCCGCTGACCGTGAATAATTAAGGCCCAAAGCAGAAAAACATTAAAGATAATCACATAAAAGCCTAAGCGTGTAATAAAGTGTCATAAGAACGAACTCGTCCGAGATTTACGGCCATTTCGGCCTCTCCGCACACATACACCCTGCAGATGATCCTAGCCTACGCGCGTATTTTGTTGCCGTGCTCGCATGCAGCCCTAAACATCATAATAATAATAAAGCAGTAAAGCCGAGTAAAAAAAAAAATCAGAATGCAAAATGGGTCCGACGACTATTAAATGCTACACCGCAGAGTCGCTCTGGCCTCGTGTGAACTTTCCGTCGATGCGAAGGGCTCAAAGCTCTGCAGCTTATGCCTGTGTGTATGTGCAGTATAGGTCTGTAGGCGCATATATGCGTGCGCGATACTTTATACAGTGTGCGGCATGCGCTCTTTGCCACTCGCTCAGGCAGTACGTCGATATATAGGATGCAAGCCCGTGTATAGCGAAAAGTTATTTATAGGGAAATCGCTGAACCACTGCAAATACGATGGATTTTCTCGCACCACAAAGGGGAAACTGGGAGAAAACTTCTTGGCTCACATTATACAACTTCGACTTTGTTCTTATAATTCGCGAAAAATTATTTTATAAATTTCAATTTTGCTCGTGAAAATGTTTTTTTGTTATTCGAAAATATTTTCATATTAGGTTAATTGAAGAATTTAGATCTTTCATTCTAGATCTTTTTTGTTTCGTATTTGTTAAAAATTAAGGGACAGAAGTTAATTTTAGAGGGATGCTTTTACGTGCGACTTAATCATCAGTCATCTATTACATTTATTTATTTTAGTTAGATACATCTAAGAGTTTGTTACTCTGAATAAGTCGCTTGAAAATCTCCCAAGTTAATCACGAAAGCCGAATTTTAATATCAAAATAGTTCTACATACCAACTAATAAATATATGAATCGACTTTTTTTTTTTTTAAAAAGCGCACACTTGCCGCACGACTGGCTCCTTTATGAAACAGCAAAGCCCGCAGCAGGTAGAGCGCGAAAGCGCGAGTAGTTTAAAAAGCTCTTAGGCAAGCGCGGAGCGCGTCGGTCGGAATTTCTGAAAAAGTAAGAGAGCAGCGGTGCCGCGGCGAGAGGGCCCCCCTGTGATTGGATTTTATTATCGCGAGTAAAAGCAATCTTAAATCGCTACGGACATGGCCATAAAAGGCGCTCGCTCTTGAGAGGCCGTGCGCTCGCGCGTGCCGCGGCGGCGCGCGCACAATAATTCATTGGTCAGAGCGAGCTAAAGCAGGAAGTCGGCCATCGGGCCTCTCTAGCCGCGTGATCGAAAGATTTTGCGAACGCGCGCTGTACAGCCCGAGGCTGTAGAAAGACGATCGAAAATCTGCGAGCTCCGTTTGTGCATAAAGACGCAGAGGAGCGCCGCGAGTCGCGTTACGGCATATACGCCGCCGCAGCAGCAGCAGCTTCTCTCTCTTCGTTCTATAAGGAAGGAGCGCGTGGATGTGTGTGTATATGCGCGCAGCGCTGCGTGGTAGGACCGGTTTTCATCCGACTCGCCGTGTAGTCCTAAGCCATATATATATATATATATATATATATATATAAGTAAAGCCGGCTGCGAGCGCCTCATAACTCCAGCTGGCGATGGCTGAGCCTGTATAGCTGAGCACCTTGTCCCTCCTATATGTCTGTATAAGCTGAGCACGCGTACAGAGCTTTTAAAGTTACGCTTAGGTTGGAGATGCTGCGCGCTGCATTTTTTATGTCTTTAAGCTCGAGCAAGCTGCTTTTTATGGAGTATTTTTAAGCGTGCATGCATGTAATTAGTTTAACTGACAAAACCTCGATACGTCTTTGTTTTTTTTTTAAATGGGAAATCTCGTGGTATTCATTTTTCGAACAACGTTTGATCTTCGTAGAAGGAGGTAGCAATTTACATTCGATTACAGTCATAAATGAAAGTGTAAGCTGTAGTGTCGAAAACATCAATTAAAGACATATATCATGACATAACACGAGATAATGATCAAATGAAAATAGAATAATTTGTCTGCGTAATTACATCCAACCTTTTATTCATAACAAAGCTTTAGTAAATAATTTTACTTTGAATGTTATTTACTAGATACATTTTAAATAGTAAATAATTCTTAACCTTCTAAAGAGACTGATAACAGCATTTTTTATAAAATAAAAATGAAAGTAAAAAGTACGAAAACGTTTTATTATTGCATCGATTTACGCCCATTATGATTTTACAGCCCCAGATGCCCAAAGAACTCTGCTTTCGCAAAAATAAATAATCCTCGTGATGGATACTTGCCTCAACCCTTTGTATTTTCACAGCGCAATAGCACTCACTTGATCATAGCTATTTGGCGCGGCCGATGCGCAAAAAATGGCCGACGACTGGAGGAGGCGCGCCGATTGTGCGCGTGGGTGGTGCGAGCCGCGACGCCACGCCATTTATATTTCATTTAAGCCCTCGTGAGCTACGTATATGTTTGTACTTTAGTTGGGGCATCGGCACTGCAGCAAACAAATATTTTCCTAGCGTATCATACTTTTTATACGGCTTTTTGCTCTCTGCCTGCGCGAATTGTATATGCAAATCGCACGTCTCGCCACTTGATGTATACGGAAAATATTAATGGCTTTGAAGTTTCATGTTTTGATGATCAAAAACTTTTAATCGTGTGATTGTAGGTTTTATTATTACAATGCGAAATTTTGAAAGATTAGAGTAGAAATTTATGTTAAATATATAATTTTGAATTTGTTAAAAAGTGTAAGAATAAATCAATGTCCCGGTAAAAATAGGTCAAGAGATTTTATTGTGAGCATTCAAAAGACAGATGATATCGTAAAATTATTGAAAAATAAGGCACTTGGAGACTACTTTTACATACATCGTAAAACGCGCCGCGTAGCTAGAGAGCCATAAACCCCCGGCTAGTAAAACGTTGGCACAGATGTATCCGCCGACTAGTACGAAAAAAGTCAGCAAAAAAAGCTCGATCAAAGACCTTTTCTACGCATCTGCGTGCCAACAACGAGCCCATTTTTTGCAGCGTGCTCCTGTCTGTCCATATCCTTCTACGCCTGTATTAAGTATACGTCGAGAAACTCGACGACACTCGAGGCCGCGACTACACTTTGACGCAGCTCCGTTCGAGTATGAGTAGCGGTGGTTCCCCTCGCAGCGCGAAACGCGCGCAGGCTGTGGCAGCGATTAATTAAAGGCGCGCGTGCGCGCGTGCCGGCGACATAATTAAATTCATCGTGGCGCGGCGCTATCGCCAACTAGACAGCCGGCTGGCAGCGAGCTGGCTGCATGATAGCAGCGTGTGTCTATGAGTGCCCTCGGTCAATGCAGCTGCGCGCGCGCGAGCTAGCTTCCTGCCTGTCCTTTTAGCGCTCCGCTCTTTTTCGCTCGAGCTTTTACTCCCTTGCACTTTTGCCGCTACTTTCTTTTAGATGGGGACCGAAGGAAATGCGTATATATAACTAGGTTTACTGGGACGCCCGAGTTTTGATCGCCGACTAGCTTCCTTTAATGCTCGAGCATTGGTTAAGACAGATTTTAGTTTTTTCTCATCTAAATGGGATTATTTTTACTAGCTAAATCTTAAAGGTGGAAATCCTTTGAGGTGTGCGTCTTTGAGCTGCGGGAGATTCTCTTTGAAATAGTTAAAAGTAAGTTGGAGAGTTGCGTAGTTAAAGACGCACTCGAAGCTTTCATCTTTGATATTTAACATTTTTTTCAACTCAAAGGAGTTCTGCTTTTGGGAATACCGTACGCACTTCTGACGTAATATTTGTTATTTGAAAATACAAAAATAACCACACCTACCAAACGCTGATAACGTAATTGCGAGATAAATCTCAACGCGGGCAAACATCTAATTGCCAAACAAGAATGAGCGCGCAGAGATAAAAAGGGAAACAAACAGACATGCAGCTGTAATCTCTCGGGCAAACGGCGACGAGAGGTGTATGACCTGGCAAATGAAAAAAAGCACATTAATATGAAGAAATACGAGCGCGGGCCGATAGAAAAAGTGCTTGTCGCGAGGAAATATCTGGAAGAAGTATAACTACGGCAGGGCTCGCAGTGCGCGAGAAAAAACATCGTAAAATCCGTGTCTGTAAACAGAACGATGAGTATACCGGCGCTGCTCGTGCACTGCCGGGCAAGTAGGTAAGCGGAAAATCTCGGTGATCTTCCTTAATTCCTAAATTCCCCTCTTCCGCGAGTTTCCAGTCTGTATTTCCTACTATATACATTTCGCATCTCGTTTCCTCTCGTAAATCCCAGCCCGCGCTGGCTCATGTTAAGAATCACCGTCTTATTCTCCTGCCGTGTATTTAATCTCTCGTTTTATTTTTACCGTAAATACTTTATTAAAATTCCCTATTTTTGGTCACATGTATATATATTTACGGTCTTTCGAGTCTAAATCGATTTATCCTGCAAGAGTGAAAAAAAAGATGCTACTCTCCGGCCGTCTTTGCATTCTCGTATAGTTAGATTGGTAAGCCGATGATAGCACTCGGAGAAATTGTCGAAACTCGATAAAACGTTCTAAGTGAGCCAACTTTTACGGCTATCTCTCAGCGACAACTCGGGGACAGCGATAACCTTGCCTCGCTTTCTTTCGTTTCGTATCATTGCGCTTACCTCTTACAATTTCTGCTCTTCGATTTAACCTTGTTTATTTAATGTTTATATTCTCTTTTAAACCTGGTCGTAAAGTAAAATATTTAAATCCCTGTGTTTATTATCTTATAATAGATAGTAACTGTAATGCAATTAGTCAAAGTGCTTCTTTCCATCACGATATTATTTACGAACAGCCTTATTAATTATTGCACATAAATTTTCAACGACGCTAATGGCAAATTATTCCATTAAAACAAAAAGAATAAATAATGAAGATACAATCGCTTAGGTATAAATCTAAAACTAAAGTTCCGAGTAGTAAAAAGGTCTCTCGACTGCAACGACGAGCTAATAATGGACTTTTAAAACACCTAGCTATACAGCATTAGAAAAACTAGAGAGGACAAAGTATAGGCAGCTATATCGGCAACAGGCGGTTTTTAAGAAGCAGCAGACCGCGCACATATCTGCATAACGAGGGAAGCTCGCGGGGGGGAAGCTGCGTCCCGCGCTTGCAAACGTAAGCTAGACATCGTCAAGGCGCGCTCGGCAAGTTTTAGAACTGTCCACACGGTCGTGCTCATTTTGCGGCTCGCGTGCTTGCGCGTGCGCGCGTCTGCCTCCCATGGGACATTGCCTGCTACTCGCGAGGGAAAACGAGGGAGTCTGCCCTCTTCTGCAGCGAGCCAGAGTCTCCAGACAGTCGCCCAGCGAATAACCCAGAAACAGAATCGCGCGCGCGCGCAACAGAGAGAAGAGAGAGAGAGAGAGAGAGAGAGAGAGAGAGAGAGAGAGAGAGAGAGAGAGATGCTGCAGGCAGGCAGGCAGGCAGGCGCCTACGAGTGCATTTGCACGGTAATGAGAAGTCTCGAGCGCCTCGACGCCTCGAGAGTCAGCGCGAGGCCTCGGCATATCCCACGCTTATTCGAGTCTTCTCGCCTTCCCGGCCCTCCTCCGCCCGCGAGCCCAGCTTTCCTTTGCGACCAGCAGACAGCCGGCCGATAAAGCATAGAAATTAGATGGACGGATGGAACGACGTAAAGTGCATGAATATACATGTATAGGCTAGAATGTTCTCTTGTTTCATCAACGTGGTTATGGTTTATGGAATTATGTATTTTAAAATGCGCTTTAAAATATCATCTGTGCTGTATCAGATAATTTAAGGTAAACTTACGTATTGTACTCTAGAAAGTAGGCAGTTGCACATTTGATACATACCTGAAACAAAAAAATTAAGAAATTAGAATTAAAAATTTAAAAGAAATTGGATTATTAATACTATATACATGAAAATATTATGACGAAAAGCAGGTAAGGTGATAAATGAGTATTCATTCGCGCGTTCAAAGTTATATTACAAATAAGTAACAATGTATTGTCGAAAGACACAAAGCGCAAAAACAAACGCACACCTACTATCCGCGCGTTTTTAAAATCCATAGTTTTCTGACTTGCAAAGTATTATAGATTCGAGAACATTTATCATATTCTTGGAAAGATAGTATACATTTGCTGCACCAAAAAGTGGCGTGGATTTATTACTGCAGATTGTTGAGATTTGTAAAACGTTGATTTAGAACGGATTCTCGGAACGTTGTTTCAAGATAACAGTTTAAAATATAGTAATGATTGAGTTTAGTTATCTTTGCACCCAGGGATTGTCCAAAAATGATGCCACAGTATTAGATTTATCCGTTCAATTCCCAGGGACATATTTGATTTAATGAATCGCCAGTAATCGAATTTAGAACAGTATTTATGGTATAAGGTTGTTGCAATAAACATTCATTTTAGTGCCTACGTAAGTTATACTCTATTATTTGTAATTAAATCACCACATTGAGATGAATTTAATATTTAAAACATTGTGAGAACATTTGATTTGAAATACACTAAAAAGTTATAACATTAATAATAATGATTCTATTCAGCAAAATACATTTTTTAAATTAAAATGTATTCATACGATATGTTATTGTATTTGATTTGTGACAATAGCCTGGCATTTTCATTCTTGATCACGTCATCGATTCATTGACATATGTCAAACTGAATAACTAGTAATTTAGAGCTGACTTTTAATATAACATTCGTGAGACTTTATTTCAAAGTAAATAATTCTATTAACAAAACAACTAACTTGTTTATGTTCTGCTTTAAATAATTTGAAGTGATTTTTCTATTAAAAAGTTGAATCGATCTTATAAAAAATTAACTTGAATTTCATTTTTAATATTAGGTTATTGAATTAAAATTAAAAGATGATTGAAATTCATAATTTTATGAAATGACATTTTTAGAATATTTTACGATAATTTAATATAATTTTAATAATTATTTGAAACAAATTAAAATTATATAGGAAAAATAACTTTTTAAATATAACTCTGAAATTTATGATCAGTTGACCAAGAACATTCTTCTGATCCTTGTTAAATAATTCATTAAATACCATTGAATCGAGCCTAAGGGCTCTTGAAAGACTCGCGAAAAACCCTCTCGCTTTAATTGCCTCCAGCTTGCTTTAAAGACATGATAAATGCATTAATTGAATATTCTGACCACGAAATCGTTAAAACTCAACAAATGAGACATATTCCACTCACGAGGTTTTTGATCGCAAGTCATAAACAATTCAGATAATTAATAATAGGTAAAATTTTTGTTTATTTTTTGTTAATTTCATCTCAATTTGAATATTATTATATATACATACAAATAGTAACAATAAGCAACTTAAAACTACTTTTAATAATTTATGATACAGTTACCAAGATTTTACATAACTCGACTAGCAACTTTGACTGAAAGGTGCAAAAACGCAGTTAAGTAATTTTAAAGGAATTTTTTAATATACAAAAACGAAAAGAAACACTAATTATTCAAAGCCAATGACAAAGGGGCAACTATCGTTTAAGAATCGTAAAAATTTTCTGCTTTATATTTACGTAACAACGTTTATTACCAACGTTCATGATTTGAGTAGTCATATACAGAAAAGCACTCTCAACGTGTCACGAGGTCAGAATATTACAAGTTCTAATGTAACCAAAAGAACACGCATGACCATTATCCTAATGATATTTAAATGAAAATAGTAACTTTTCACAAAAGCAAAGCAAATAGGGGTATTCTTTTAGCGAAACATAAAACAAACACTCGGCCTGCGGAAAGAAAAAGAACAGGCATCGCGTGGCGATAGAATTTTGGAGGAAGTTTACGAGGCCGAAATATATACGATTTCCGATGAAGGCTCGACGCGGAAGGGTTCGCGCATGTGTCCGTCATCCCCCCTGCGAACATTTACGATGGCACTGGAACGAGTTAGCACATTTGGTCGAAAAAAAAGCATACGACGCTTTACGAGCTCACGTGGAAACGTTGACACGCGCGCTGGAAAGAAACGCGAGACACATAAAAAGAAACGAATAACATGGCTAAGGGTTGCGGAAAAGCCCTGGTACGACACGTGTAACAACGCTCGGCTCTTGCGTATAAAGAAAAAAAACGTGACCTCGTAAACATCACTTTTCCCTTGTTCGAAGAGGCGAATACTTAAAATTTCCTGTTCAAGTTTGATTGCGGCTTGCTTACTCTTTATAATGGCAAAAGTTACAGCAAACAAAACTTGCTGCTAATTGCCAAGATTTATTTAATATCACTTCCTTGTATTATATCGATTTATAGTTCTTTTTTAAAAATTAACAGCTTTTTAGTAATTTGATAACTTGAAAGAAGCTGCTTTCAATATGTATGATGCGTGCATTTTTTCTGATAATTATCAAAGGTTTCTATTGCTTTCTCAATATTGATAGTGATTTTGTCAATATGTAAATGATACTAAGTAAAAAATATAATAGAACTATTCAAGTTCGGCACTTTCGTAATAATAAGAAAGACGAATAGAAAGAAACACACCGCTGAGTAAATATTTGAAATTCTCATCATTCTTAGCAACAGACGGAATTTCCATTTATAATACAGAATAGCATCAGTTGAGTACTGCTCATAAACGTTGGCTCTTTGTTAGCTTAAAAAATGATTGATGCTAACGCAATAATTTTAGGAAGCTGTTATTATAAAAGTTGCATATTACACATTACAAGTAAATATTTGAAAAGTAAGATTTATGAAATATATTATAATGATAAATAAATAAACTTCAAAAATAGGGTGTAGAAGAAAAAGATGTAATAAACTGACAGGTCAATTATGATAAAGGAAGAGGCGAGTTTAGTCCTTGCGTGTGGATGGGTAAAGCAAGGGTTGAAGCAGAGGACGCGAAACAGCTGGAGAAAGAAGTGGAGAGACAGACAGGCAGGGGATAGAGAGATAAAGAGAGATAAAGAGAAAAGCAAGAGAGGGGGATCATTTCCACAGCAATTTCTATTCTATTTCCGTCGACGCGGCAATGCCGTTCAATTATAGACTGCGATATGGAGAGGCACGTTTTGCCAATAACTGGCACGGCGCATCACTGAAAAAATGCAAAAGAAAGAGAAAGAGACAACGGGATGTGCGTGTGTATGTGACTATGTGTCTGAATTAACGAATGTGTGTGTCTGTATAAAATAAAGAGGGGCGATGGACGACTAGGTTCTATCAATATAACCCGTGTTCAGTGATTGGCTGATCCAAAGTATGCTTCGTGATTATACGAACGCGCCCAAAGTTACCACCGTATTTTGCCATAGGCGTATGACGGATAGCTGGCCAATCGATACGAACAATAAATACAGCTCTTTTCTCCTCTTCAGTGTCACAACACGTGCCTCACCTTTAATTTGCTAACCAGTTTCGACGTGATTCAGCATGAGGTTTACTTTCAGAAACTTTATGTTGATTAGAAACAAATAAATAAAAAAAAAAAAATAATATTTTTTTAAGCTAATCAAAATTATTAAAATTATTTTATACAAATTAGTTATATTGACGGTTTTCCTTTTTTACTTGTCAAAATTAAACATTTTAATGCCATTGGAGTTCTATTGATGTTTAGACATTGTGGACATAGGTACTATACTTCAATTGAGTCCAGAGTAAACATTTGGATACGAAATGTTTGAAATGTTTGCCATGGCTTACAAATTAACAATCGAAATAAAATAGACAATTTACATTGACTTGATAGTGAACAAACTAAACGTACGGACAATTTTACGTTATTTGATTGGTTAAGGTGCATACCCGTATGTTAACACTTAACAGTTAATTAAGCTCATGTTTTTATTGAACAACAAATATTCGAAACTACCTATTTTTCGTTATATTTTCTTTTAAAGTATTTAATAATATTTCAGTAAATTTTTAATTAAGTTTTTGTATGGTATTAATTTTATTCAAAAATAATTATATTGAACGGCTGAAATGAGCTTAATAAGCTAAAATAAATGTTGATAATGTAAATAATTTCTATAATTATTTTATAAAACTTACTCAAGCTATTCTTTTATTTTATATTATTTTCTACCTTGAAATCTAAAAATTTTGCTCATTATTGCTTAACGTTAGAAATAATATTGAATTTTACATATTAATTCCATAAGTTTAATTAATTATGAGTTTATTAATTTCGAATGTAATTAAATTATGTACTTTTATATGTTAAACTTATAACTTATGTAGAAATATTAATTAAACATGTATGATCCAACTATGCAAATATGTAGGATATTATCCCATATGCGATCCGAGAAATTAATCGAGATGACAAAAAAGAAGTGGATTTTTAATTTGAATTCCTTCGATTTATACATACCTTGAGCTTTTAAAAATTATTTATTGTCATAAGAGTAAAAAAGTGCCCAAATCAGAATCGTAAAGTTTCTCCTGATAATTTTTGTTGTACTTTTAGTTATATAATGTCATTTTTCAAATATAACCAATATTCTAATGCTTTGAATATTATGTTCATTAATTTACCTGATTAAAAATCTGTTACAATACTCATGATAAACAAAAACACTTTATATAAACATGAAAATAAATGCTATTTTAAAGTTATGAATTTTGATTTATTGAAAATAAAAACAAACATTACTTTTTTATTTTATAAAGACTTGATTTGTTAAATAATACATTTTAAACCTCATTCATTTATTAGGTCTGTGTGTACAGTGGGGGCCATTCATTACGTAAAAATCACAGTTCATTGTCTGAATCAACATGACAGGAAATCTCCAATTTCATTAGATTTAAACATATACAGCATTTGTCTGTGGTAAAAAAAGTTAAGCGTTTAAAAAATAAAGTGAAAAAAATATTATGAAGATATTATAGTTTTATTTTTTAAGAAAATTTAATAATTAATATCTACTAGATAGAACTTGTCTTTAAATATAAAAATATCTATGCTTTACCAAAAGATCAAAAACAATAATAATTATTGATTCACGCATTCACCAACGTTGCTTGCAAATAAATTCGCAAAAAAGAATACTGTTATTAAAGTGGCCGCAAATACGTCGGCAATTGATAGGGTATGCAAGGCAGGCCGCGCGACGATTTGAAGTAGCTAGGAGCCGGATGCCAAGGAAAGTGCCCGTCAGTTATCCGAGTCAAAATGATCGCGCGTCTGGCATTGCGCGTTGAATTGTAACGCGCGATTTGTCGCGCTGCAGCCCTACTGCAGGTGACGCGCTTGTCAGCATAGCGCAGCCGTACTTGGGCCAGCACTTGGCGCTCTCTACGTTACCTGTATAAATAGTGTAACTTTCAAACTACTTAGACTCTAACCGTCCATATCGCACTCACGCAAATTCTTAATGGACATAATCAAGCCTCGCGCGAGATCCGATATATAAATTCAGAGCTCTGCCTTTGGCGAAGCGTATATACGTGTCTTTCCGAATGGAGGAAGTTACGTGTGTGGGTATATACGCTAATGGAAAATACGACTCGTGGGCGCGCGAGTGCATATCGATGCATCGTGGATATAATTGGCCAAGCCCGTCCCACGCCGCGTCTCTCTCTCTCTCACTGGCTGCAGCGCGCGGGCGCGCGTGATGCGCTTTTACGGAGGGAAATCGTCGTTCTCCAAACAAAGAAAATCGTTATATCTCCTCGGCGAGATAGAGTGTGCGGAGACTCCTCCGTTTTGCTTATAAAACAGCCGTGCGGTTATATATAAAACAGCTTTGCTCGAGCCTCTCGAAATGGATATAACGAGAGAGTGCGGCCGGAGAAGATCGCTGATCCGAAGGCTTTCGTCAAAGGACACAAAGGCCAAAAGAGTTTAGGGACAATGGCTTACTCGATCCAGCGCTCTACGGGCAACTTCCTCCCTCTCTCTCTCCTTTTCTCGCTTGCTCGCTCTCGCTGTTCCGGATGCGCCGGAATTAATTATATCCGAGCGCGCGCGCAGGCGCAATTGTCGAGGGAGCGCCGAAGTACGGAGCGCGCTCTACGTACATACACACACACACACACACACTCTTATATATGTATGAACGGCGGATCGAAAGAAACTATCATAACGCGTTGCTTGCTCTCATCTTTTGAATCTTTGGGAGGGGGAAGCTTTCCTGTACCGCCGGTTCTTTGTAATTTTAATGGACGCTTTGGAGACGCGAACGTCTTTGTAGTGTGTGCTTTGCCGTTCACTCTGCGATCGTTGGACTCGGCTTTTGCTTCGTAAATCTAGGATACGCCGAGTTTCGCTCAGCCTGAACAACGAATGTAATTGGTTGAGAGGGAGCCTCGTTTTTGCGTGATTCCGGGGCTTTTAGCGTTTCTCTCTTTACTTCTTTTTTTTTAATATAATGATAAAAAATATAGGTCATTTCGTAGGTATATATGCTCCTGCAGAGCAAGCGTCAACGTGTGTAAAGTTCTCTATCATCATTTTCCAAGGCTCGTAGCTGTTGACCCAGTTCGGGCAACTTTGACTCGCGCTCGGAAGAGAAGTTAAAAATGACAAGGAACTTTGGGATGCTTTTCAGAGACGCCCGGCCCGCTCTCGAGATGATAAATATTCATTAGTTAATTGATATGTCTAAGTTGCGGCGCGCAGCTTTATTTACTCACAGAGCAATTTCGTACACACAGCGCCTTATCTCTTTCGACTTTTTTCGACTCAGCTCCTTTCCCGGTCAAGCGCGATAACTCGCATATACAGCGAAAGAGTCAAAAGTACATTGACGAACGCAAACAGCTGGATCATATATACGAGGCGAATGATATTTTCGTGCTCCTGATATATATAGCGGATATGGCGCAGCGAGTAGTACGCTTGATAACTTTTCACGCATCATCCTCTGCCGTTCGTTGAGAATGTCAATAATTGCTCAGAGATAGCATCTCTATGTAAGCGGGCCATCGGGAGAACGGCGCGCATTGAATCTTTATCGACGCCAAGACGTCCTCGTATCGTTGACGGCGCATTCCTAGGAAAGCAGCCAAGGGCCAGTGCGCGCAACCGAAGAGAAGGAGAAAAAATACTGGCCACTCGGAACCCCCACGTCGATTCTCCTCGCGTTGGAGCGATAAATCGAGGCGTATATAGCGCCGGGAATTGAATCCGTGCGCGCGAGGACGCGTATATGTGCTGCACTGACCACTGAGCGCGCCACGAGAGCCAAACGAGTCAAGCCCGTTTCCTTTGCTCGCGTACGGCTGCACTAGCGCTATACGGGCCTCTCTCCCACGTACGCGCGCTCTCTCAGCGCTCAGCGCATGCGCATAAACATACACCCGTTGCGCTGCTTATGTATATAGACCTCTCCTTCTTATCTCTCTTGCGCCCGCTGGAATTTATTTTTCCAATGAAACGCACGCTGTCTCGGAGATGCCTTCGTCTCTCACCAAATATTTAGGTTAATCCCTTGGCGACTGATGACGTTTTCGAAAACTCAATGCCTCGCGAGAATGTCTCATCAGCTGGTTGCACATACTCTCTGCAAAGTTTTTTTTTATCGAATTGATAAATTATATTTATTCTTTCAATAAATAAAATTGAACTTTAAGAAAAATTTAAACTTATAATTCTTACTGCTGTCAAATTTCGTTTGAGTCATATTCCGATTTCATCGAGCTACTCGGCTACACGAGCCACATTAAAAAACTATCATTTTTCAGATTAGACATTCACAGTGTTATTAATCTGAGGGACGTTCGATGTCCGGTAAATATCTTATTATATGTGGATGTACAACTTGTTTGCAAGCAAACAAAGGCATAGTAAATGCTATTCCCTGCATGTCTACCCGCTCGACTCGCCTGCGCATGAAATGTTAATGCTATTCCTACAACGTTTCGCAGCTGTGTTGATTCTGGCCGGCGACCTTTTTCCGCATTAAACTTTAAACAAATACAATTTCGCGGCGAGAACATTGCTAATTGCGCGCCTACTGTTTATGCATTGCTACGTAGTTACATCTTGTTGCGCTTGTCGACCAACCAAATACGCATTGTACCACGAAAAAATGTCGAATCTGTCAACTGTGCTAACAAACAAATATTTGCTCGACTGGCTTTTTTCATTTTCACGCGAAATAACTTTCGTTCCATTCTTTTGAGTTTAATAAATTTTTAACTTTTTGAAGCACGCTTTGCACTTTCCGGCGGTATATGAATCATGTAAAATAATAAATGATTGATACGTTAAAAAAAAAAGTTGTCAGTCTTTTACTAAAAAATTTAAATAACAGTCGTCTATAAACATTAATTGGTGCAGTTAAAAGGAAAAAAATCATGCTAAACCACAAGACATCCAAGCGTACATCCATCTTCTAAGATTTATACTTAAATCTGGCATGACGTGTTCATGACCACGGGCGGAGATTCAAAATGAATTAACCGCAAAAAACAGCGGCACGCCCCGAGCTAGAGCATTAGCGCGGCAAAAGCCATTTCGATGCCCTTCGAGCGAGCCGGGCCTCGGAAATGATGTGGCAGGAATGCGATAAACACTGAATTTACACATGTAAATTCGTAAGCAAACGTCGCGTGTCTCGTGTGTTTTTTTAAAATTATCATTCCTCTCTCGCCCCCCGTGCACGCACGAGTCTGCCTGTATCTCGCTCTCCAGCGCGGGCTACACGGCGCCGTCCGCGTCAACTTTCATCTTTCCGTCGCGCCGAATGCATAAATGAGACGCCGTTTACGCAACGATTTTTCTTTTCTCCGCCCCCTCCAGCCCGAGCGCGCCGAGCGAGCCGCGTAAATGTTCCCGAGCAATTGCGGCTATATGTATACGCGTATACAGGTTAGCGCGCGAGGCGTTTTATATACAGAGACGAGAGAGCGCGTGCCTCTCGTGTTCTGGCTACGCAAACACGAATATGTGAATTTCGTGCACGCGAAGCATCGAGAACGCAAGAGCGAGCTGCTACTCGCGCGCGCACGTAGGAGCATACGAGTAGCCGCGTATATGCACATACATACGTACTAGTGCACTTATATAGGAGTATTAGTCGGCTCAATACGCACGCGCCCGCTTATACCGAGAGCCAGTGTGTATACATGTACGAGCGCGTGGGCGAGGCGGCTGGTATATCGAGAGAGGCGCGGCCGCGTTGCTGAAGCTCGCTCTGCGTGTCACAGTTCGCTTATTCTTTTTTCGTTTAAAAGCCTCGCTGCTCGCGGGAGCTGGATGGAGAGAAAGCGCGGAAAGCCGTCGACGGCGCGTTTTAACCGCGCGAAATCTAATCGCCGAGCCAGGCGAGCGCGAGGATGATGCATTTTTTTAAAATCTGGCTTCGCGTTAAGCTGATATTTTATCTCTATATAATTACGTACGAGAACACGTATAAAGAGAGCTGGAAACTCTGGTAAGAGGAGGAGGGTCCATATTCGTACGTTTTCAGCCATTCGCTCGAGGTATAGCATAGGAAAGGCACATATTTATCTGACTGGCGCGCGTTCTTTCGAGAGCGGTGAAAGGAATCTTGTGCCTTTCCTTATTGTAAGTCTCAACGTGCGTTGTCGCTCCCTCTCCTCTCCTCTCTCGCGGTAATAGCTGGATCTTACGTTATATAGTGTTATTACGTTGCGAAGCCTCGAGGCCTTCTATATAGTCCAAAACTCGCGTCAGCATGTCACGTGATATATTCCTCCTCTATTAATGTAATAAATTTAATGTAATTCGAAGGAAAATCGTTGCTTTATTTGTCTTCTAAGAATATATTATTTTACTGTTGTTAATTAAAAAACTATATTTGAAGAAAAAAATGATCTAGCCGAAAATGGAAATTTCAGATTTATAAAGTAGGTTTGACGTTACGTACGCATGCAGCGGCAAAGTTCACAGTCCTTGGCGCAACAAACAGCAATTTTCAAATTGATTGTCCAGCTTCACAGTTTTCGAATCAATTACAAAGAGGGAAAATTGTGTAAGCAATTTGCCGGCGCAGCCGAAAAGCGAAGCACCGCAAAAAGCGAGTGGTACTTTGATGAATCCCGGCGCAACGCGAAAAGCAATTTCGAACGGCAGTTTCTGTCGACTTCGCGCGGCGCCGCCTCCGCTGCGCGCTGGACCCTCAGCTGGAATCGCGCCACTCATTAAACGACAAACGTTTTAGTCCATTCAAAGGACAAATTTCAAGTCTCAAAGCACCGCGGGACAGCTTCACCTCGTTGTCTGAAAGTACCAGAAGCACTGAACAAACTCAGCTGAGAGTACTTTTAAACTAGCGACGGTTTTCAAATTAATTCTGATTCAAACATTCCACCATACATTTTGAGAAATAATTTACGTTTCGTTACTATTTTCATCATTATTTATGCATTTCAACATATTTCCGACGAATATAAATACAATATGGCGCGCAATAACAGTGTATTCATCATTCCAGCAAATTAAGCGCTTAATTGACTTTTTCTACTTCATAATGAAAATGCTCAATATAGCGTCATATATTAAAACTACTATATATTCACGGAATACAGTAAGTAAAAGAACACAGAACCAGAGGAGCGTGCCTAATGCGAATCAAGCATAATAATAAGTGTACGCTCGGAGGGATGCCGAATCGGCGGCTCAGTTTCTTCAATAGCAAATTCCACCCTCGCGGAAAAAAGAGAAAAAGAGCTGCGAGGGCAGTCTAACAATCTGATTGGAAGGCTGGGAATTTTGCCCGCCCTCTATTCCTATACACTTTAGTTCTTATATGGAACAGTAAATATACGGTGTGTTTATGCGCTGGCACAGCTCGTATATACATCGTATATACATGATTTTGGTAGTATGAGTCTTATTCTTTATGTCCTTGAGGGTGTTTTATTATTTTTTTAACGTTGTTGATTGGCTTGATGAAAAATAATATAAATAATAGAATATAGTAATGAAGTGTAATAAGTTAAAATAATGACGTGATGTATGTCAATAAAATGTTTAAATGTATGTATTTTTACTAAACGAATAAAGTATTTATTGAATTATTGTTTAATTTAAAAATATTAGCGAAGGTTAATTTATAATTTATATTGTAATATATAACAGCTGTAAAAATCTATCAACTTTTTCACTTTAAAAAGCAGATTCATAAAATAATAATAAATTACAAACTGTTTGCGATATCATGGCACTACATCATGCGAAAGTTTGATGTCACAATAAAACTTATTAAATACGACTCTTTTGAACTACAACAATAACCAATAAACAAAGTAATCAACGAGCGTACTATCTAAAATACCGTACCCGTATAAATCACGCAATAATTCAATTTAATTAAAGAAAAATATCGTTCATACTTTAATACGATTAGCTTTTAATACTAAAAGCTGCAGTATTATTGTATCACTATTTTAGCAATTAATGAAGTAGATACATAGATTATAAATAATGCCAGTCAGCTACTAATTTCTACAGTGCGTATACTTATACATCGATAAATCCAGTTGAGGAATTATTAATTTTCTTTTCACGCGTGCATGTTTTCCTGACATAAACTTTCACTCGTATTAGCATTAAAATGAGGCTGAAGTTCACGCGTGTATATAAATAAATCCGATATGTAACTAAAGATTAATCTTAATTCATCAAAAAAACGAAAACATAATGTTAAATTTACAGACTTAACCATGATAAAATGCCTAGTAGACGGAAAAAAATAATTTAGCGTAAATTAGAGTAAAAAATAGAAATAATGACTACTTATGCGCTATTAAGCAAGGGTTTGTTATTATTAACCAAGCCCAGCCTTAATACCTATACCTCTACGAGCTACATCTTTTATTTGCAGCTTTTTCTTTTAATTTTTAACCCCAAATAAATGCCATAATAACATTTCTATTTAACAGAAAATAATGCAAAACTTTAACACAGATAAGAAATTCACAAATGCAAATTTCTGTCTGAAAAGAGAAACTTGCTTGTGCCATGCGTTGAAATGTAAAAATCTCCACACCTCTACTAATGTGGTATAATGAGAACCAATTTTCTACGCTCAATTTCCGCTTTTTTTTTAATAACAAGTTCATGAATAAAAGCAATATCTTATATAATTTTATGCATAACATTTTTTTTCACATATCCAGAAATCGACCCAGCGGCAGACTTAAAGGACGCCTCGGCACGTAAGAGGAGCCATCGGCATTCTTATTAATTTGTAAATCGAGATTTCCCAAGAATCCCGTATCAGCTCGCAATATCAGTTATAGAAAGGCAGAGAAAAGTCGAGAAAAAAACCTATATCTCGCTTGACATCGGGTTAACCAGAAGGTGTAGAAGGCGAGCAGCCGCCATAAAATTTCCATTGAATAGCAGCGTGTATATCTCGCGCGCACGACTTGGGGCAAACACGGGGCCAGAAAATCCCCAGATAAGGCAGCAGATAAGACTCGGGGAGCATGAGATTAGAAGAGAGAAAAGAGCGAAGGGTGAAACAGTCTCGGCTAGGTGAAATTAGCGAGGAAAGAGAAAGCCGTGCGCGACACATTCGCAGAAGATACACATCGCCGGTGTATACGCTGGAATGCAAAAGAGGACGGCCGACTAATTAGCATCGCGAATAGTTGCGTGAGCGCGGCCAGCCGCTCTTGGCAGCATCGACCTTGGCCGGAGAGCGGGAGAGACGGCTCACCTGAACGCGGCAGCCGATAATCGAAAATCTCCGCGTCCCACTCTCCTCTCCCCGACCCCCCCGACCCCCTCCAATTACCCTCTTTCCGAATTCTCGCGTTTTTTCTCTTTCCATTTCCCCTGGGCAGCGGCAGCTCGCTCCGGTAACGTCCCCAGAGTGGAACAGCCAACCGCTCTTTTAATCCAGGGAGCCAGCCGTCCATCCGTTCGCCGTGAATACATCCCGTTCGGCTCTGATGTGTATACACGCACACGGCGCTATCGACGCCATCATCCTACAGGGCCTAATTTATCTTCTTCTTTTTTCGCTTACTACGTGTAGCTGGGCTTTACCCTGAGGGAGAAGACTTTATAGGTACGAGCTGAACGATTCCCGTTACTCTCACTCCGGAATTATTGTACTTTTGTGAAATTAATAGATCATTAGAGTTTCTACGTTGTACCTCTTACCTTGAGCACGCATCTATAGATCTAATCTCGCGCATTTCATCGGTGAAGTCTGAAAAGAAGAAGAGAAACTTCTTCCAAACTAAACCAGCGAAACTGGGCTACTCGATTTAGCAATAGAACAGCGAACCGAGGTGCTTTTAATCAGCGCGCTGATGAAAAAGCTAGAGATCAAATAGCTAGCGCATATACAGGAGCTCCTGCAGTCTCTCAGCTATTCCATGACTATTCAAACTGTACATCAGTGGTCGGGGAGCCGAGCGAGCGCCGCAGAGCGAGATGCATCCTAAAATTATATCAAACGCGCCTGCAACGTAATAGAGACTACGCTAGGCCGCGCTCGCGCTACTCCCCATATAGCTCCCCGGCGCTCCGTATAACCCGCGCGTCGGCGATGGTTAATCGATCGGTATATAGCGCACGAAGACGAGTATGCGCGCCTGTAGAAAGGGGGAGTGTATAGAGCCCCTCTTAGAAAATTACGGCGACTGGCAGCTTTCTCGACTCCCAGACCGCCATGCCAAACCCCTGGCTGCCGCCGTTATATAATAATAAAGGCGCTCTCGATTATACGGCGCGACGATATAGCGCCATGGCTCTTTAGGCTGTTTTATATATGTATATAAACGCGCAGGCCTGACACACTGCTGATGCGTATAATGGCTTGTACAGCGCAACGACGAAGCGCTAATTTTTAGGCCGAATCTCGCTGCCGTCTTTTTCTGCCTCGTATTTTCTCACTCATCATAAT
Organism: Eupelmus kiefferi; assembly: GCA_030522745.1. Taxonomy (NCBI): domain Eukaryota; kingdom Metazoa; phylum Arthropoda; class Insecta; order Hymenoptera; family Eupelmidae; genus Eupelmus; species Eupelmus kiefferi. The sequence continues at coordinate 8,635 of JAPYZB010001623.1, read as the reverse complement.
CCAGAAATATACACGTGCGGCGGACGATCGATAAGCAGACAGCGATAGGCGGATAAGCCAGTAGGCTGAAAGGCGAATTTTCAAGTCACGCCTGTCTACGCGTTTCGCCAAAAGGCTCGCTGAGCAATGCCGTATTGATTGTAAATTAAGTAGCAGGATAATTTTCTGAAGTTTACGTTTCTATAAAAAAGTTTGTTTTAAAAGTATATCCGTTTTTTCTAAATATAAAGCCGCATCGATTGTCTTAAATACTGTAGTGAATAGCGACTATTTCCAACTTCTGACGTCCTTTCAAAAATATAAGTAAGAATTTACTAAAATACTTTGTGTGTTTCTTTATTTTCTATATAATAATATTAAATGGAAAATTTTAAAAAATAAGTACAAATATAGCAATAACAAGTGCAAATTGTACCTCTAGAAAATTGAATGTAAATCTACTAGATAAAACTGATCAAAATTCTGATCAGGCATATACAATCATTCATTTAGCTGAAGCGAGGGCAGCTGTATACAGAAAGTAATATAATAGATGCGGACGAAATTACATATGATTGCTAATGAAATTACCTTGACTCGTGAAAATTCGTAACGAGCGAAACCGCGCAATTTCACACGGGTTCAGAATAAAACTAACAAGCCCTCGCTAATACACACATAATGAGCAGTCATAAAACGAGATCGCGCGATTACGCAGCCTCCACGCAGAAGAAACAGAAACGCACAGGAAAGCCATGAAACGTTTGGTAGAAAAACTGGCTGAAATTCCAAGAAGCGGCTTTGGGACGCCGCTGGCCGGGGAATGCCTTTTAAATTACGGAAGGCCAAATAATTTTCCATTAAGAGCCGGGCATCGCTTTTTAATCTGCGCCCTCCCGGAACGCGCTCGCTATTTATTACCGGGAAAGCCGCGTTAAGAGTGGCAGCGGGGACGACGGAGGGCCAGCCCTTAAGTTATTACGGCGCTCGACGATCGCGATCCTACCGATCCATCTTTTACCTCGTGGCCTGCGCTTTTTCTACCGCGACCTATATAAGTCAATGGATCGTCAAGCGCGCTGGATTGCCGTCGTTTTAGGATAATAGAACAATGACGGGAAATGAACAACATTACAAGTATTTATTTCGTAGAAACGATCGATGATACAAAAAAAGACTATAGGCTTGGGAATGATCTTATTTTCTCCGTTTCTTTAAATTATAAATTATTGGTCATGCTACGTCGCTTGATATTATTAAGCTGCTATAGAGAGCGATATTTTGTAATTTTATATATTCAATTTAAACTTTGAAGTCGTTTGAAATAATTAAAGAAATGAATGTTTTAAAAATACGCGTATACTGTACAAGCTCTCGTAAACAGTTAAAAAAGTATAAGTGCATCAAGAAAATGAAATAAGAAAATTATATATGCGTACGTTACTATGCACACAGAAATCACGCAAATGTTTTATTTTTATACCTGGAAGATAATTAATTAATGCAAAGAATTTAAAGAGGCGCATTAACTTTTTCATTAGAAAAGTGGTAACTTCTTTTACGATGCGTATCGTAAAAAAAAATATTACTATCCGAGATTAAAAAAAATAAACTTACATTTAATAGCGAGCGCACAGCAACGAAAAAAAAAAAAAAAAAAAAAAACGCAGCTGAAAAAATAGAAATAAGAACATTTGACGCAGTTGACAAGAGAGCGTTATTGCGAGCTTTCGCTAAGTAATGTGCTAACGTAACGCGCCTAGGCTGTTATCACCTCGAGACTGAAAAGTCAAGCGGTGCATCTGATAGGCATTATTGTCCACTTAGCAAAAAACTAACATAAGAGAAGTGAGAGGGGGTGGGGAAAAACGCGCGAGCGCAGAGATCGGCACTTTCGTAAGGTCTTATCCGGTATCTCGTTATAATATACCTCGCTGACCTCATACCGCTACAAATAAAACTACAAGCGTTATGCGGCTTTGCGAGTCGACCAAACAACTTTATTAAACATTTCGTGCTTTACGGTTATGGCTCCCAGCGATTAATTCAGCTTGAAAAGAGTTATCAGAACGTTTTAACGATGATGCTCCTTTTCATATTCTGATTTCATGACTTGCTGTCGATTGTTTTTCTTAATATTAATAATAACAAAGAGAAATTTATGGAAATTATGCATGCGGACCGATAGCATCTAACAGAATAATAAATCAGTTTAATTTTTTTGGCTGATAAAATGCTTTTTTGCGCTACTACAAATATTTTTGCAGTGATGCATATTATAGCTAAGGCTCGAAAACTGAATTTTAAACTACCGAGTACGTAGAATTTTTGTGAATAATAAAACGAGCTTTCTGGATACATAAAAAAACTCGGTTCATTTTATTAGACATAAGAAAATATTTAACTTGATGACATTATCTAAGTGAAATTACTCACGTGTCGTTTTTATCATTACACAAAATGTTGCATTATTAAAATCGCAAACTTCTAACCTAAAATACAAGCTAATATGCTTATGATAGTATAATTTATAAAATTACATATGGCCATATTGGTATGAAATGTGTTTTAGCAGTTTCAATCGCATTTTCAATAGGCTGAATGTATAAAGAATCGCTTAAGATTCCAGGAACAGCTAAAGATGTGCATTAAAGAAGTGCGAAAGCATAAGTACTACAACTCCACATACAACACACACACGTACACACACAGGTATATAGAAGCGCAATACGTGCAGAAGAGTAAGCAGAAGACAGAGAAAGAGAGAGCGTGCGCAGCCCAGGCAAGCGCGAATATTTAGAAGCGCGCCTGCGTAAATATCGCTGACACAGTTTTATAGCCGCGTCGCTGAGATTATGGTGTGTGCGGCTGGAAAATAATAATAACAGTAAAAAAAAAAGAGAAAAAGAGTGCGGTGAGCAGAGCCGAGCGCAACAGAGACGAAAAGCCGCACGGGAGCGAGAGAGTCGGGCTCTTATTATCGATCGGCGCGAGATAAAAGGATAATAAAGATGAAAAATGTAGGCACAGATAAAAATCCATGCCACCGATGGGCCGCCGCCGCCGCCACTGCTCTTGTTCTCTCTCTCTCTCTCTCTCCCTCTCTCTCTTCTCTTGCTCTGCATTTTCCTTCTCTCTCGCACTCACACGAGTCACAGCAGGCAAGAGATATATAGTTTTAGACCTACAACATAGGCACGTGCGCGCAGGCTCGATCCTTAACTGCTGTGTCGGAGCGAGCCAGCAGCTTTAGCGCGAGGTATTACGGCTTAATTATAACGAGCAAAGCGAGAAAGTACGAAACGGGTATATGTGAAAAATAAAAAAATCTGCGCCCAATGGATGTAACGAGGCGACTCTCGTCAACTCGCGAATTAAAGTAATTCCGAGCTGCGAGATGTGAAGCGAGCGTTTCGCCTCGATTATTCAGAAAGGTAACGGTAATTATTACCAATGTAGCTGCTTTTTTCTTTAAATTCTGCTTGTGCCTGTGTATTAAGCGTATATATTGGAAAGTATTCTATACGACTGCAATAAAAATCATTTATGATTTTTATCGGCGCTAATAAAAATTACTTTTAATTATTATGCAAAAGTGATCTATATAGCACACTATTTAATAAACTTATTAATACCTGCTTAAATTTTCTCTTATGTAATAACTCTATTAAAAGAAATCACAACTAACAAAGTTTAAAGACCTAATGCCTCGATTTGAATCTGGCAGTACTACAGACAAAATGACTTTCGAAAGCATTGAATTACAGAGTTTTATCAATCTTTTGATTAGCAGAGGGATCCGCGTTTGTGAAAACAATGTCTTTGTAAGCCTTCTTCTGGTCCCTGGCTTTTTCTCTCCCTTTCACTCATTCTTCGCCGCGAGGATGATTGAATCGGCCGACTAACTGTCAATCGATATATAGCTTTGTACTTGGGCTTTTTTGTTACATTCGATTTAACGTCCACCATGTGACATCTTTACCGCTTCTTTTTTTGTATCGTCATCGTGTCACAAAAAGTGAGAATCAATTTTACACTTTTTTTAATAAATGTGTGAAAAATGATCTTTTTCTCATAAATAGACACGTGTATAATAGTGAATTAGAAATAATTGATACTTTCTTCTTTTTTCATAGGGATATTTGCTTTATCCATTTACTGCTCCGTGCAGATAATTATTCTGTATATAATGTATAATTAAATGACGTTGCATTTAAATTTTTATAATTTATAATCGTGTGTTAGATGTTTACGATAGTTTAAGTTACTAAAGTCAACAGTTTAAAAAATCAGTTATGATTTTCTTGCACAGTTTATTACAAGCGTATTTTTAGGCTAGCTTTATTTTATTTTTTTATTGCAGAATATGAAGATTTCAGTGAACGCGAAACGCATTAACGGCTTAGCGAGAAACAGAATGTAACAGCACTTTAAAATGCACTTGAAACAGTTTTATAAAACTTAGAGATTAAAGCGCTGCAACTCTGAATAAAACTTTGACGGGGAAATATTCTGGGATATTGTTTCAATATTCAAAAGAGAATAAAATTTTATTACTTTATATTCAAAATTAGCCGAAAAGTTCGTTTTGTCTGGTAAATAATTAAATTACTTTGCAAAATTTTACTCTGGAATAATTGAATAAATTTCACTAATTAAGTACCAATTTGTACATAATGAGAAGTAAAAATTTGACAAAATATTGTGCATTTAATTATTTTTTAATTGCTTTTTTTTTAACGTTTAAAACAAAATGGAAAAATGAAAGTATCAATATTATGAATAATATCTAAATGGTCATTGCCGCGATAAAAAGATTAACTGCCTTTTAAAGAAAGCAAGTCAATAATTCTCCGACATCATTTACTGATTCAATAAAATATTTTTATAATAACGTAGTGCAAAGCAGAATTTTCCTAATAAGTCTAAAAGCTAAATATATTGTTACTTGGTAAGTAAAGTGATTTCAAATCTTTGAATTAAATCATAAAAGTTCAAATGTCAAGACTCATAAAATACCTTGTAAAAATATAAGGATAAACGTTTAAATATGATTCACATATCATCATTATCTGCCGGAAAGCCCACAGCGAAATATCTCGAATGCGAAACATGAGATTCAACAAAGTTGTGCGGTTCATGCGTCACAACTTTGAAGTCAGCTAAGATTTTGTGTTTTCAAATTCGACAGTTTAATGGATGCCATTTGCTACGCAGACTTTATTAAAAGAAATTGTATACATGCAGAACCCCACATCGTAATGGAAATAGGTTCAAATGCCATTGATATGAAGTTTAAACGCTATCGCATGAAAAACGATCAATAACGATAAGGTTTAAAATAAAGTATTTACACTTGATAAGCAAGAAGGAGGAGGATACTGAGCAAAGAAAAGACGTAATGGAGAGTTAGAGTCGTAATTACAGTATGGCATAAAGAGTTGAAAGGCATTTGCAGAGGATTGCTGGCTCGTAAAATCGAGAGTTTCAATTGTGAAAGTACCAATTCCGTTGATGTAAAAATGACCAGTTATTACTTGTTAATATATCATAATCGCTTCGATAATCGGTATCTTGCCTCGTTCAGTATAGAACCAATCGAAATCATCGATATTTTTTCGAATAGAAAGTTTTCCGCCGAAGCAAATCATCTTTCTGGCAGTACAAGTCTATAATTAAAGGCCTAAAACAAGCGATTTCTCAGCTCGGAGCGAAAACGTCATCGAAAGAGGTAGAAGCAAAGTCAATCGCTCATCAATAAATTCGATAAAAAAAGAACAATGCGTAGGTAAATTTAGCCTGCAGTCGGGCAAGAGAAAAAGTATCAATTTCAAAGCTATATACGAGGAAGGAAAGATAGGCATCTGGAATACAAGCTGCAAAAAAGAGAGAAAGAGAAGCCCTGGCGATGTGCGTGCGTGAGGAGATATAAAAAAGGGGACTCGCTCGCGAGTGTGCGACAAATGAAGGAAGGCGAGAAAGAAGGAGAGGAGAGAGGAAAGAAAGAGTGTGTGTATATACACATGTATATAAAGAAGCCCTGGCGCAATAAGCAAAAGAGTGAAAAGGGACGAGTTAGGTATTTACGTAAAGCAGAGCGCGCGCGCGCGCGCGCAGGCAGAGCACAGATAGGCGACGGCGACAAGGAGGTCTCTCTGCAGGCAGAAGGGCTCGCAAGCAAAGATCTTTGGAGACGAGGAGAGCGCCGGCAAGAAGAAGGGAAGCCGGCGCGCAGAGAGCGCGAGCTCAGAACGAGAGCGAGAGAAAGGGAGAAAAGCAGAGAGAGAGAGAGAGAGAGAGAGCGAGTATGTATAGTGAGGGGGAGCAGCCGTGGCGGCGGCAGCGGCAGCCAAGAGAGAGATTCCACGGCCATTGGGAATTCCAGTTGGGCATTCCAGGCAGCAGCAGCCGCCGCAGCCGCTGGCGCACGGTTCTATCGATGAATTTTGGGATCCCCGCTCCCTCTCTCCTCCTCCGCCTACTTTCCATTCTTTTATTCTCGGCACACTCGCCGGCTACCTTTTCCTTCATAAACAATCGCGCGGCCCTCGCTTCTAAGAACCTCCTCGCCGGCACGTTGCACTCTGCCTGAGCAATGACAAAATGCATCCTGCTCCGTACTCTCAGTCAACGGCGTTTTTCAAGCTTGCCTCTAATTCAGCCTTAATTGCGGGAGTTTGTAACGCGAGCAGAGAGAATGCCGAATATCGCAAGGAGACAGGCGGTGGCGAAAAAAATCGATAGCAAACGCGCGCGGAAAGGAGCCTATAGCACCGTAGACCGGCCGTAAAAGCAGCCAGACACTCTGCGTGGATAAACAGGGCTGCTGGGCGCCCAGAAGGGAGCGGGGAAGCCTGCCGCAAAAAAAAGACCGCGCGTCATGCATCTGGCGAAAGAGAAGAACGCGAACGAGCGAATTAGAATAAAAAGAATATATAGCTACATGGCTGTTTGTCAGTCAGCGGGAGAGCAGCTGATAAGGAGGCGCGCGTGCAATCGTAGATTAACAGTTAGCTAGACGCGCTGCATCAAATCTTCCCGCATATAGCCGAAAACCTGAGGGCAAAGACTGCTTGCGTGGGCGGTACGCGGAACGTGCCCTTCCAAATTCGAACCTAACCTGCGCGATGTCTCTCGTACATAAACGGAGCAGCATCGGGGAGAGACGGATTTCCCTGACAAGGGGGATAAGAGAGATGTAAACAAGGTTTGACAGACGAGTCTTTTCGCGGCCGAGCGCGGCTGTCAGGTCGATATGCCTGCAGAGACGCGCTGGGTCAGCTCGCTGAAATATGAGCATGGATACCTAGCAAAGAGAGGGAGGAGAAGGAGAAGGGAAAAAAGAAAAAGGACTCACCTCATTGGCGGCGCTGCACCTCGCGGAGAGAACGGCGAGGATGGCCAGGAAGGCCCAGCAGTATATCCTGGGCTGCATCTTTGGCTGGGATTCCTTAGCGAACTTTGACGATGCACTACGGCTGCGCTAGCGCGAGGACGAGTTAAAGTCCCTGGCTGCAGCTGCTGGGGCGTCGCGCCTTGGCTGCTCCAGAGCAAAGAAGCTCTCTTTCTCTATATCCTCTATCTCGCTCGCGCGCTTCCTTCTTACACAGCGTCTTCCTCTTCTTTCACTCACTCACTGCTCTGCTCTTCTCCGTCGTCTCCTGCACGTCCCAAATAAGGGCCGAATCTCTCTTGCGCTGCGCTGCCTCTCACCAGAGCCTCTCTCTCTCTCTCTCTCTCTCTGTCTCTGTCGCGCTCGCGCGGATTCTAAGCCGAGCGCCAAGCGCGACTGACTCGTCTAGTGAACGCGAAAAAAAGCGAGAACTGCACTGGCACGACTCTCTGGGCGCACTCGTAAACGCAGCCGTCGAGAGTAAATTCACTGGTGGACGATGGACTGGTGCAGGGCAGCTCTTACGCGCACTATATACTCTCTTCCTCTCCGCGGAGACGCACACTCCGTTGCAGCGGCAGTGTACGATTATACTGTGCGGCGGCTGACTCGCGCTCTGCCACACACAAACACGCACTCTCTCCCTCTCCGATTCGCGCTCTACTCTCCTCGAGCGAATATCTCCGACTGCTGCGAATCGAATAATATATATATATATATATATATATATATATATCTCTGAAGAGAGGCGCGCGGGGACACAGCTTCGTTCGAGGGGACAGAGAGAGCGGGAGAGAGGAGAGAGCTGAACCCGCTTGCTGAGCCGCAGTCGCTGCGCTGCTGCTGCTCCGCTCCTGGCTCCTAGACACACACACACGAGAGCACTGATCGATGCAAGAGCACGCGCCGCCCGAGTACGCGGATAGAGAGAGCAGAGAGCCCACAGCGCGCAGAGCAACACACTAGACTTGCGCTCGGCACGGCTCCGACAAAACCGTGGGGGCGCGACACTCGCTGGCTGTTACTGCTGCTGCCAATGGTCTTTCCCCCCCCACTGTCTGCTCGACCCCCCCCCCCCCCCCTATTGTTTTTGTACCGACGTCCTACACCCAGCCGACGGGTTCATTCATTCTTCTACTTAGATCTGTGTTATTTGCATTTTATGTTTGCAATGCCGTTTTCAGTGATCAACTGTGTATATTTTTTGGAATTTTTACTCTAGTATTTTTCAAATGCAGAATATAGTAATATGTATATCTTTTG
>JAPYZB010001622.1:0-13912 GCA_030522745.1 Eupelmus kiefferi | reverse complement strand
AAAGTTTCTTTAATTAAAATTAAAGAGAAAAAAAATTTATTTTTATATTTAAATTTGATTATTTTTTCAGGTTTAAACTGAGTCCTGATACCTTAATTTCCTTAAATTTGGATAGGTGACCAATTGACAACACCATTCAAGACCTTTTTCAACGCTGCACCGAAAGAAAATTTTGTTCCTCAAGTCCTCAACGCTAAGTCGTTAATTCTAACAGCAACTATACAATTTTTAGTAACGTTTACTTAAAAAAAATAAGTAGTATCAGAATGTTTAATTAGTTAGGAGTGATTATTGTACTAGAAAAAAAATTCTAAGCTCACTTGATATTTTTTGCAGAGTATATTTTCAAAAATATTGACGTTACTCTTTTTTCTAGTAAAACTTACTATAATTAATGTAAGTGCTACTATATTTATTATTGTTCTATCAACATACGTAAATTATTCAAATAACAAACAAATAGTACAATTTACTATAATTCTCATTTTTATTGCTATAATTTTTTTTACGAGAGATACAGGTTTTTCTAACATAGAGGATTTTTTTCACTAGAAGAGGGTCAGGATTCCGGATCGCGGATTTGCCTCAAACTTTGGAATATGCTTTAAGATGTCAATATATGAAGAAAACCAGAATATTAGACTCTACTGATTAGAAGAACTCCAGTTGTGCATATTTTCCGGTTCAATTTTAGAAAACTTTGATAAATGATAGTACTATTATAACGTACATAAATCAATTTAAAAATATCGTACATACATCTGCTAAAATTGATAATTGAGCTTGAGAAAACCAGCTTCTATCTACTTTTCGTAGAATTAGAAAAGCTCATCTCCATAAAAAATTATGACGGTTCAAAGTTAAATAACTAAATACACCATAAAATCCTTCAGAACAGTAATTTTAATTTTAGACACACTTTTTAATACTATGTTTAAACAGTCATAACTTTTGAAGGATTTAAGCTTTTCTAATTCTACAAAAAAAGGTGAAAGCTCGTTTTCTCTAGTTTAATTTTCTATTCCAGCAGATGTATGAACGGTTTTTTAAAATCGATTTATTGAAAATTTTCTAAAATTGAACCTGAAAATATGCACAACCCGAGTTCTTCTGACCAATAGAGTCTAATATTCTGGCTTTCTTCATATGTTGATATCTAAAAACATATCGTGAGTTTCAGCCAAATCCATGATCCGGAACCCTTTCTTGGTCAGTGTATTCTTAGAGTAAAGCAATAAATGTAATATTTTTATCTTAAACTCTTTTTTTGACTATTTTAGTTCGGATTTGAAGAGTATTTTATAAGCAAATAAACTCCCTTTGCTCTTAATCTACATCATATAAACTAACAATTAAAACGTAGATATATCTCGCATAATCGCAAAAAATTAAAAGACGCACGCGCGCGCGTACTCGCAGACCAATTATAGATGCAATTTAATCAATAGGTCAGTGCGCTTTTTCATTTCCAGGCCGCTTAAATGTTAATCCTCTTACCGTGCGTAAAAAATGCACCAGCCTCTACTTTCCCACTCCCAGCGCGACAGCTTGTCACATAAAAAGTTATAAATCCCGGCCAACTGGCTCTCAAAAGTCTCGTACAAAAATGATAAGACACCGCGCGCGCTCGCGCCTCTCGCGTCGCCGGAGTAATTTTGCTAAGAAGCTCCGACCGTCAGCTTTCTCGCGTTAATTCAAGTCCCCCACGATCCAGCTCCTATACGCACCTATATATACGTATATTTATATATATAGCCTACGCGTCGCGAAATTATATATTGCGCCAGGTTGCGAAGGTATTGGAGCGCGCGAGGCGCCGGCGCGACATGAGACATAATTTCCTAGCGACCGTGCGCGAGGCGAGCCTGCAGCCGCGTATAATGAATAAGCTCATCGCGTAGCTGCGTCACGTGTCACCTGAAAACTTTGAACACTTGTCAGTGAGCTGTGCGCCGCGCGCGATCACGTGCCTATAGTCCCGACTCTCTCTCTCTCTCTCTTTCTCTACCTCTCTGGATGTGATACCGCTATACATGGGTAGAGCTGTGTGTCTAGTACGATATGATGCGGGCTATAGTGTTAGGGACGAGACTATTATTCATGCAAGCATCATTTTGATTAGGAGAGCCATTGAAATTTACACGGGGGAACGTCAATAAGTTGTTTGGCGCGTAATTTCAGGACAGATTGCCGGCTATTGCATCGATGTTTTGTGACGAGGTGGGTTTTGAAATTTTAGCATACTGGGCTATGTATGGTTATTGCTCTTTTTTGAAAAATTATCGAAAAAACTAGTTTCAATTCGAAATTCATGAACGCCGCTGCATATGTGCAAATCAGTTAATTGCTTTTTCTACCTTTTATTTTAGATTTTAGAGTTATTTTGAATTTATGAATTTTAAATTTGTAATAAGTACAGAGAATTGGGTAGCATAAAAAAACTCGTAATATTGTAGTAAAAATATTAGTAATTGAATTTGATTTGAACAATTAGTAAAAATAAAAGTTGCGATATTAAAAAATATCCATTATACTGAGATAGTGGTTCAAGAATTCATAGATGCCAGTCCTCTATCCAAAACCAATTTGGTAAAAAATATTCTAGCTTTGCATAAAAATGTTGGTCTAATATTGTTTGCATATATTTTCATTATATTTAATTGCTTTCCAATACTGGTCAAGTTCTGAATTCAAATTTATTTATAAAAGACAATTGAAGAATGAAAATTATATCAATAATCTTTGGCATAATTTTATAAACTAAAATCACGATCGCATTTGTTTCTTTCTGGATAGCTAAAAAATAAATAGATTATTATTTTAAAATTGAAGGATCAAAGAATTATAACTAAATCTTTAAACTTCTACTAGAACAAAATAAAATTAATTTAAAAAATAGAGCATAATAATTTGTTTGTTTTTATTCTTCCTGCTTACATTAAGAATTGGTGTCCAATATTGAATCTGTATTGGAACAACCATTAAGCACTTTATTATCATTCTACTAATAAACCAACATTTGCCTGGTTTCGGTAGCTAGTGTTGCAAAACATTGACAACGTAACCTCGCTAATACTAGAAAATAATCGCATGATTTCGTAAGCATTAAAACAATAAGTTAATTAGTTAATAATTAAGTTAATTAGTAAATAATCAGCAATTTTCTTTAGTTTATTTATTCTTGATCCAATGTAAAGTTGTATTGTAATTGTGACTAATTAATAACAATTATTTATAATACCTAAGTCTTTTTATATATTTTCAAAATTCTCTCTGTCGATAAATATCATTTACTTTAATTATTATTAGGTAGATATATTTTCAATTCAAATACGAAGCTTTTGTATTAAATAAAATACCTCTATGTTATTTACAATTGTGCATTTCCTGTTACTAATAAATTAACAGTTTCACAAAATCATCGGAATAAACACTATAATGAAACATTATTATCTCTCTTTTTCGAGCGGCATCCTGTTCTCAAATTTATTACACGCAATTTATTATTAATAGTGCCATAATCATTAACGTTAAATTTCACATGATATTCTTCATTGATTATAAATTAAGCCCACCTCCCTGCTTTCAGTAACTACCTCCCCATTGTATACATTATAATTTTTGGTCTATAAAATTCCAGTTTAATTCCAGCGCTCGCATTTTCCAAACAAAGAGTAAAAGGACGAAATCTTGCCGAGCCATCAACCATGGGGGAAAGCTCCCAGCAGTGCACTTAGTCAGCCGGAATCGAGCATCACACAGGGTCACACGGAGCAATTTCTGCGGGTCTGCCTTGCCGAGAAAATACAGCGCATGCAGCTGACGTTTTACACTCTGCGGCGGGGAAGAAAAAGAGCGAGGCACAATAATTGTTCTTAGCGCCCTCAACTCGCTCCCTTTTAAACTCGACCTCAAAGAGAATCGATTAATGCCGTAACGCCGGCGGCGCGCGCGAGCCTCCTGTGACTTTGAAGATCTCACAAAGCGCCGATATTTTGGCGCCGGCGAGCTCGCGATTTCTTTCGGCAAGGGTTATATTGTATTAGCTCGCAAGAGCCGAGATTGAAGCCCTTTAGACTTGGCCTGTAGTTGCGGGACTCTCGGAGTTTGACGAGCTAGTGGTTTCTTTTGCTTGCTAATTTAGATTAATGGGATTACGCGCGGATTATAAATTTACGGGTAAGAGTACTTGTAAAAAGCGTTGCTTTTTCCGTGAAATTGTTTTACAGTGTTTGCGCGTGCTTCTGAATCATTGGGTTACGTGAAGTTATTTTTATGCGTGTGAAAGATTTGAAAAAAGTAAATTGATTTTTGTAGGAAAAATTACTTGAAACAGCATTGGATACGTGTGATGTTGAGATCAATATTATATCTGGATAATATTTTCAGCTATATTGAAGTTAGTATAATTAAAGTTTCACGATTAATCATATTTATGTGTATGTGCAATATCGATCCGGATGTTTCGTGCAGAAAATCCATGTTTCGTGACTTTTGAGCGTTATTTCAAAAAGCTCGCTAAAGATACGCGAAAATGGGCGCTAGAAAGCCGGCTATAGAAAAGACACATATTTATTATTCTCCTCTCTTTGGAGGCAAATTTTATTTTATAGTATGTGATTCAGAAAATACACGTATACTGAATAAGCAATTTTCTCTCCTCTATATACATCCTATTACTTTCAAGAATTCTCGAATTTCCATTAAGCTGTATGGAAATTTTTAAAGAGTCATCCTCCTACTTTTAAGCGCTCGAACTACCCTACAAAATCTACTAAATTATATAGACTCGTGAAAATCTCTTCGCATCAAAGCTTCATTGATGTATTTCAACAGTTCCTCTCGCTCACACAACGAATCTCAAGAACAAAGTCCGTATATTTTGCTGCAAAAACAGAGAGAGAGAGAAAGAGAGAGAGAGAGAGAGAGAGAGAGAGAGAGAGAGAGAGAGAGAGAGCGAGATTGTTGCTCTTTCTCCGCAAGCTCGTTCCCGGAATACACTCGGGCGCTCGCTTAAGAATGCGCCCAGTGGTATATAATGATTCAATTAGCGCTCTGAATCAGTTGGCTCGATCGTGTACTGCATCGGAGCCGCGGGCGGACTATCGTAAGCGAATAAGTGTTCGGTATTAACCACATGATTGCCGCTACACAGAGGAAAGAGCGAGCCGAGTGCAGAGTCTCGCACATTTTGCAGAAATTAATTAGCGAAGCAATTTAACTTGAACGTTCGACTGGGCTCGCTCTTGCATAAAGGTCGCGATACCTTACGTAAACGTCCGCGTGTTGTTAAAATCGAAGCTTGCGCGCCAGAGCTTCAAATGGAAAGTTGGCGCAAAGGTCAATTCGCTGTGTGAATACCCATGATAGAGGCGCGCGCGCACGCGCCAGCGGAGAAACGCAAATTCTCGTTTGCGATTCCCTAGAAAGCTGCTTTTATGCGGCCGAAAGTTCGCTCTGAAATCGAGGTGCCCGCCCCTCCCCCTTTCACAATATTTCCGCAAGCGATTCAAGTTATACTTGCCCGCTAAAGATTCTCCATTAGCTCGGAGCGAGCGAGAGAGAAAGCAAAGCAGCTCTGCAGCATGCAGCGTATAAGGAAGCGGCAGCTCGCAGTTTTCCAGCATCGAAGCAGCAGTTTTACTACTGATTTTCGTAAGTCAGAGCCGCGTTATACGCGAGCGCGAGGAAAAGCGGACGGGTAAAGTCATCCGTCAGGATTTGGAACGACGTGAAACGAGATTGGCTTGTACACAGAGAAAGAGAGCGTAGCTAAGGGCGAGAGCGTTACCCTCTCCCCCTCTACGTCGTACCTACACACACACTACATCGAACTTCCGAACTCGACTTTTTCCGGCCCGCGCGCGCGCTCCGAGAGGGATGTGTATATAGATAAAAGCGAGCGCGGCGCCAGAAATATCAGACGCGCGATGCAAACAACGCGCGCGCGCCCAAGCACTGAGGGTTTCAGCGCACAAACGAAGGTTATTGATGAGTCTCGCGCTCTGCCTACAAAACTCCACTCTCTGCCACGGGTTACTCTGCTTTTTTTTTCTACAGTCACGTACACGATCAGCCGCGCTATTTTCAGCTTATGGGATTTTGAAAAGGCGCGGCTGGATAAAGAGTTGTATTTTGCGTTTGCCGAGGCAGCTGATGCGAGAGCGCGTGCAGCTCGCGGTTAAGACGCAATCGCCGTTTGACTTGTCGGGGATTTTTCAAAATTGTTGTTTAGTTGTTTTGGCTTTTGGACAAGAGGATGAAATTGTTGAGCTGTGCGTTAATGTGAACTGATTCACTTTTCCAGAGAATGCGCTTTTATCAAAATTTAAGATTATGCTTATGAAATTCTTATTTTCGTTACTCGGATAAACTTTTTTACGTTTTTATATTAATTCAGAATTTTATTCACAGTATTACTAGCACAAATTTTTTATTTTATCTTTATATTTAAAAATATTAAAAATTTTTATATTCCAGATAAAAATATTCCATGGCATATTTTGTATATATTGTAGAATTTTTAAAAAGAGCTTAAAAATAAGCTGTATACAATTATTTTTTTTTATTATAAAATAAATTGACATGGTATAATCATTGCTTTAATAAAAAAAAAATTTTATTCGCGATTGATATTTTTGTTTGAGTACTTAAATTGATTCTTTTCATACTTTTTTTTTAATATTTAAGAGTATAACTTTAAATGTAGGTCGTACAGATAAAAAATTTCCAAATTTTACAATCAAAAAATCAAACATAAAAGTGTGCAAATTAACTGAACTCTGTCTTCTTCCCTCCCTTTCTTCTTCGTGCTTTATGCCCCTTCTGCTCTAGCACATTATGTAAAACTTTCTTTAGTTATTAACCATGAATAATATTAAACGCTCGAAGCTAAAAAAGTTTAAAAAGCCTTCTAAACTTAAAAATATAATTTTTATCTCCACAGCTCACGGAAAATAATCCAATAAAAATAAAATCATACTTGTTGAAGAAGAAAAGTTCAATATAACGAAATGGTTAATGCAGTGACGATAATATTAGTATTGAAAGCATAAGAAAAATTCGTTAAAAACAGTTAAAAATAACAGATAATGCTTTGTAAATAAAATATTATAAATTTTTCGTTATTTTATTTTTAGTTAAGCTAAATTAACGTGCAATATTTATTTTACTTTTCTTATTAAACAATTCGCCTTACTTTGCCTTTTGTAAACAAAGTTATTATTTTTTCTTATTTTGCGATTAATCCCTTATCCTCTTTGAGCTTAGCGAACTTTTAATTGGTCTATACGCTTGCTTAGACTTTGCGCATGTATGTGTTAAATATATTTGATTAAGTTCGTGACTACGGTGTACGTGTAGTACAAGTATACATGTGTCCTTTAGCCCTTATCTTCATGTTCTAGAATATTCTGCCAAGTACTATTATGCGCCAGAATGCTTCTTGTCATTACTGCAAATATTTGAAATGTGCAAGTGTAATCGCACGTATAATAATTCGCAAAGACAAATATTAATATATTTCCGAATAATCTTTTACTTTTATAAATACTGACTTTTGGTTCAACATAAAAGTCTTTGTAATTCAAACTTACGCATACAGATAGTGGCAACGCAGTGCTCGCTGTAAGCAGTAAAAAAAAAACAGTCAGAAGCATTCCAACTTATATTTTCCACGCCATCTGACTCTCTTAGAAATAAGAGAAAAAGGCAAGAAAAATCTCTGCCACAGCTAGGCGAAAGACGATTGCATAAATACGTGACAATCGGTGCCTCCGCTCGTTTCCCCGGCACATTTATTGCGCAACCTCGGCGAAGAAAAACTACTCCCCCCCCCCGTCTACTTCTCATATCCAACGCAAATAATAAAAAGTCCGCCGGTCGCGCGCGCGTGCGATCTTCCGCGAGCGAAATCAGTTCGCTCGCGGAAATGTTTACCTCGTTATAAAGCGCGCTCGGCCTCTCGCTTGGGAGCAAACAAAAATAAAGCTCGCGAGGCCAGCTGTTTAATTAAAGAATCGAAAATCTGCGCCTTTCGCGATCTGTCACGCGCCTAGATTTCAGTCACGTCGTGCATCGAAGAATACACGCGCTGGTTCAACTACCCCGCGTGACTGGCCCGCTGCAGCCTGTACACACGGTCACGCATCGTTTTAATTGCACGACCATAGAATCACGGCAAAGCAAAGCCGAACGGACACGGCGTCGCGTGCGAGCGAACGAATTCCGCGTGTCGTTGTCGCGGGGAGAGCCTGGGACTTTAATTCGCGTGCTGGCAAATAATTAGTAAACTCGTCCTTGACAAACTGCGCCCGAAGTACCGCTCCGCGGCAGCGCACTCCCTCTCCGCCCCCCAAATGAATTTAAATTCGCGCGCGCGCTATATATCGCAGAGCCGCGGACTCGGCGCGTGCTAACTCACAAAGTTTGCGGGATAACAGAAAAGTATAGGTATACAGAGCGGTGCGCCTGTTCTGTCTTTTTTTCGCTCCTCGGGCGCCTACTTCGCGAAGCGAGACCGGCGCGACTGGAAGAGGAAAAAAACAGTTAATGCGCCCGCTCGCGGCTCGTTTCGCGCTCTTTAATGTCGAAACTTTTTAATTTTAATCGCGCCATCCGTCTGTTCGCCTCGCGACCGGCGACACTTAGCGCCTTGGTGAGAAAATGAGGGGAAAAAAAGGAGAAACATGCAATCTTGTACTCACAGTGCACGCTGTCGAGGAAGACGAGCTGGATCGCCACAGCCTGGAGGGACAGAAGCAGGATGATCGTCATGGTTCCTCGCTAAATATAAGCCCCGCACGTGTAAACAAAGCACCCCGCACTCGCGCACGCAGCCTCGCGCACTGCACCCCGTGTTCCACGCACTAGAGAAAAGAGATAGCCACCGCGCTGCGGAGTCCGGCTGCTGACTGGCTGTGTATGTCGTGCGCGAGCCTTCGGAATCCTGCACACGCAGGAGGGAGACGATGAAAGAGAGAGTGAGAGAGATAGAGAGGGAGAGAGAGAGCACTGATGGCACGCATGCGTCGTCGTCCTTCGTTACACGGCGGGCATCCACGTGCGCTGCTGCTGTCTTCTTGCGCGCGCGCTGCACCCCTTTTACGCGGGGCCAATTTGAGTGCTCGTGTGCCGGCCGGCTGTTGCTATTTTTGTTGACGATTTGTTTTTCTTGACGAGTTCAAATCACGGTGAGAGGACGGCTGTTTGTATGTTTGTCGAGATTTGTCTTTGGAAAGAGGGGATGAGGAGTTTATTAGTGCCTAGTTGATGCATCCATTGCTATTGTTACTTAACATTGATGTATGGCTAGTTGCAGTTCAAAAAAATATTTTTGTACAATATATATCTTTTGGAATATAACGATTAATTTATCTTTCCATTTATTTAAATCTATTTATCAAAGCTCTTGTTAAAGTACTCGTTTTTAAAACTATTATAGTAATAAATTTATATTCCTGCAAATAGTACTACGATTATAGCCTGAGGGTATCCAACAAATTTTTTTAATTGGATTCACTAGTGCAGTTTTAATATGTAGTACAATAGTAATGACAGTATTTTTAATGTAAAAGCAAGAATAACACATCCCACTCAATATTTGATTAATTTTATTCAATATTATTTTCTTTTTTATAACTTATTATAATACCTAAAAAATCAAATTTAAATTAATGTTTAACACCAAGAATCTGGACTCTTCTTATCAGTGAAAATGTAATTTTTTAAAATTTTAAGTATGTACTTTAACACAAAATAGTCTACATCTAAAGATATGAGTTTATCGTTCGTGATTTAATTTTTTTGAGAGGGGTGGAGATTGATTTTTAACAAATACAAGATGTTATAAAATAGTACATTATGCAAGAAGGGATAAAAGTAGCAGATTTTTCTAGCTTCGTTCGGGCAGTAAACGCACCCTCATAAAAAATAATCTTGTTCGGGCAGTAAACTCACCCAAGGGAAAGATCTACTTTTGTTGCATATAGTATTTTTCCCAACACGCACAAGAAATAGGCCCTTTTCCATGCCTAAAATTGGTAGAGAAACTTGAGCGTTTCGAGCGTATTTTGTAAAACAGGGCGGAAATGTGGCCATTTCACAACATCTCACACTCGCTAGAAAAAGCTTACTTTCTCCCCTTATTGCACAATGTACTATTATTGTTGATACGACTAAGTTTCAGAGGATTTCCTGCCTATCTTTTCAAGATTGTATATATATAAATCTATAAATATATATTTTAAACTTAAGATCACGCATCCTGATAATATCCACTTTGCAAACAAATTATTATAGCAACATAACTTTATCAATATACCATCGAAGTATACAACACAAATGCTACAATAATATTGTTAAAATACTGGTGAAATATTGTACTTAATAATATTATTGTAGTAATTTTTTATCAAAATGGCTTTAATGTTTTACCAATATTTCAAAGCTATTGTACAAGATAATGCATTAATATTCTGTTCATATTGTATCAATATTGTAACAATATTGTAGCAATATTGCAACAGTTCATATTATGTTATATTATGTCAACATTGTAACAATTTTGTAGAAATATTGTAACAATTTTGTAGCAATATTGTAACAATTTTGTAGCAATATTGTAACAATATTGCGTTAATATTACGTCAATATTGCGTTAATATTACGTCAATATTGTGTCAGTATCGCAGAAATATTATAAAAATACATATTATCAATATTGTAGTTATATTATTATGATAACGTAAAAATTTTATGTTAAGATTTTGTCAACATTGTGTCAGTATCGTAATTATATTGTTTCAATATTGTAACAATGTTGTATGAATATTGTGTTAGCATTGGATCAATATTGGAGCAATATTATGTTGATATTACCTCAATATTGTATCAGCATCATAGCAATATTGTAAGAATATTGCAACGATATAGTAGCAATACAAATTATTTCATATTATATCAATATTGTGTTAATATTAAGTAAATATTATGTTAGTATCGCAGCAATATTGTAACAATACATATTATGTCAATATTGCAGTTATATTATTACAATATTGTAACAATGTTGAAGTAATATTGTAACAATATTGCAGTAATAGTTTGTTATTACGTTAATATAATGTCTATATTGTAGCAGCATTGTAACTATATTGTGTTAATATTACCTCAATATTGTATCAGTACCATAGCAATATTTTAGGAATATTCTAACAATACTGTAGCAATATTATGTTAATATTCCGTCAATATTGCATCAGTATTGTAGCAACATTGTAACAGTAATACTTCGTCGATATTATGTTAGTATCGCAGCAATTTTGTGGCAATATCATATCAATATTATAGGAATATTGTAACAATGTTGTATCGATATTGTAACAATACATATTGGGTCATCTGTGCCAATATTGGGTCAGTATTGTTGCAATATTGTAGTTACATTGTTTTAATGGTATCATGATTTAACATTAATATTTGAAAAGTATTTTGAGATTTGAAAAACAAAAAAGAATTAGTATGTATAATACAGCTCATTTTCTCAATTTTAATATATCACACTTATTTCTATTAGAATTTATTTTTCTTTTGATATTTCTTAAGATTTCAATATATTCTCTCTTTTCGCAAAATGATCACTTTCCTCAACTAGGACTCTTTTTGGCTCAGCCGACAAAGATTTTGATCGGTCATACTTGTTAGAATAACGTTTGTCACTGCAAGGATTTTTCATATTTGATGGATGAAAAGCAAATCTTGGAGTGTCCGATTGTTTAAACTTTTTTTAGATTGATAGAACGCAATGATATGAGCACTTACGTCATGTGACATAATTTGTCTGATAGACTCTTAAAAATAACGAAAAATTTCAGAAAAAATAAGGGAAAAAATAATAGTAGGTAAAATATTCAATAGCTTCTTCCACGAAGATGCCATGTATCGGTCAATAGTAAATAGTGGTAGGGTTATGTAAACCCCAACTTAGGTTGATTACCTAAGCATGCAAAAGTATGAATTTAATTTAATAGTGATTATAAAATAGTTTCCGACAGGCACTGCCATGATATATAATTAAACAAAGATTCTAAAGTAAGTATTATCTTCAAAATAATAATATTAAATAATCCAAACGAAACAAAACTGATTTTCCACGCTTCTCAATTCTAACAATTGTTCACTGAAATTGTCGCTTTGTTATCTTCGTTATCCAACTAATATAGCGTTTTCATTTGAGTTTCATCTGAGCGTGCACACTTGATGTATAAAGTACGAAAATACATATTTTATCAGCCACAATAAAGTACACGATAATGAGACTAATAACTCGGCTTGCAAGCCTCTCACGTACTTCGTAATCGCTAGCACAAGTACAAATGGTTCGAGATGCTGCTACTCTCTCCTTCTCTCCCTCTCGTTTAATGGTTATATATATAGGTAGCGTGCGAAAGCGCGGGCTAGGCATTGGATTTCTAATTCCAATAAATTCTGCGTAAAGGAGTCGTGCTCCGCTTAGACGTTCTCGTGAAAACGCGGATATACACGTACGCGCCACTACTACTAACAAATACGCGTGTAGCTAGAAAAAAAAAGGTCACCTCTTTCGACGAAATAAAAATCCTAATAAAGCAGGGGATTGACGAGAGATCTACCTGCGCCTGGATTTCGCTGCGGCGACTATATGAGACTGACGATTGCCACTGCCGCCTACGTGCACCGACAGTTGATGATATATGTATTACTACGCGGCCAGGTGTTCATTTTTTTACGTTGACTATTTTCGTCTGACTTATTCCGTGTATTTTTTCTTTCTGAACTTTTTGATAACAAAAAATAAATATACATTGTGAAGGTTTTTTTTAAACTGTCGGTACGATTACTATTTAACTTTAATTTAAATCAATCAATTTATTCGAAATAATTTCGAGATAGAAATTAAATAGAAAGCGGTAAATTTTTATTTTCATAACTTTATAACTGAATAAAACTTCTTTACTGTAGGGAAGAAAAAATAATCAAATTTACGATATCAATAAAAAAATATTTAGAATAAAAATTGATCACCTCTCTTTTAACGTCCGGCCGGATTTACGATGATCAAATAACATTTGAGCGCAAAGGACATAATATTTGCTATACATAAATAAAAGCGATAACTTTATTACGTAAAAAAAGAGAGACAGTAAGTCGTAATTGCCTTCTCTCCACATATCTCGTAGAAAGCAGCGCGCTTGCGAGCGCGCTCGTCAATTATAATTTGCTCAAAAACATCGCGCTCGCGCGAAGCATTAATACCGGTGCAAAGCCTCCTCCCCTAAACTTCAAGTGAGGTCGAATTATTCGTTTAATATCATTGAAGTGGGATACCCGGAGCGAAGACGAAAAGGAGGATTTCTCCGTGGCGAGGCGATATTTTCAGAGCGCGAGCGCAAAAGCGAGGGGAAATAACGACCGGCAGATAAATCAACGGCCTTACACCGAAAATCTCTCTCTCTCTCTCTCTCTCTCTCTCTCTCTCTCTCTCTCTCTCTCTCGCTCTCCGTGTGTATACGAATGATCGGTGGCTGCTGCCGCTCGGACAGGGCAACTTTCTATGTGTAGCTGCTCTTTCGTACCCCCATTTGGCTACTTCAAACAAGAGCCCGCTGAATTGCATAGGGAAAAAAAGGGAGCATGGGAGTCGGTATAATCGATGCGTAATCCGAAAATTTTTCTAATAAGCTCTTTATAACATGATAAATTATACGTCGAGGAAAGAGAGAGAGAGAAAACGAGAGAGATTTAATCCTTTACGTGCTTTACGGCTAATGACCGCTGTAATGAATGAGGATGAGATTTCAAGGAAAAGGTTATTTTATTTAAGAAGTCCTTACAAGTCGGAGAGCAAGCCAAGTCTGGCGTGAGGAGGGAGAGC
>JAPYZB010001621.1:0-13913 GCA_030522745.1 Eupelmus kiefferi | reverse complement strand
GAGAGCTATCGATTCAAGCCGGAGCGAGGTTGCCGGCGCTCTCCTCCTCGGTCTCCTTGATGCCGGCGCCGGCGCTCGTGCTGGCCAGCTTCTCGAGCGCGTGCGTCAGGCGCTTTTTCAATTTAGCGAGATCGCGCGCCGACTCGAACCTGTTCCAGCCGGAGACCGAGCGCTGCTGGGAGGGCTCGCTGCCGTCGGCGCCGCGCCGGGAGATAGAGCGCGAGAGCCCGATCAGGGCTACGTCCGTTACTTCCTCCCAGTCCTGGAATAGAAAGAGAGAGGTTTCGTTGTTATGGGGGTGTTTTTTGCGGTGGGTGGGGAAATGTGCGAGGGAGTGTTGGTACGTTTGAAATTTTGAGATATAGATACACTGTAAAATCGTGTGCGTAGAATTACATGTACCTATTTAAGTACATTGTCGCCATTTTCATACGTTTAAAACGTTTAAACACACATGATTTTAAAATGTAGGTTATAGATTACAGTTTTATTTGCACGGGTATACAAAGTTATAAAAATAAAAATATTGAATTAGACCTTTTAAAACTAATATGTACAATCAGAATCAAGTGAGAAGCGAAGAAGGTTTGTAGGATGATTTTCGGCGCTGTTTACAGAATTTAACGATGCAATCGTAGCTCCCATGTGCCAATACAACGATCACATTCTGATATCCACACGACCCAACATGCTATAAAAACACAAGTCCGTACTTATGATACACACCAATCTCAGATCGTTCCACTACACACCCCTATTAATCCTCACATTCCCATGAGATTCTATATTTAACTTTCACCGCGCCTTTAATTTCCCCGATTCAATCAAGCGCCACTTGCTCAAACCCCAACCTATACACACACACTCAGACACCAGGCTCCCATCCCGGTAATGATCGGCAGATTTTTTGCCCCCGCTACCCATAATGAAAACATAAAAAGCCTCGCTCCCTAATTAACGATCTTCTTCGCGTAGCTCGCGCCCAACTTACCGATCGAATTAGCCGGCTTACGAGCAAAAAGCCGCGGCATTAAGATTGCGGCCATATACGCTCGCAGAGGGGGAGACGTTAAGATTAGCGCGAATCGCGGCGGCGTCGGCAAGGAAAGCCGATTTTGTCGCGCGAGAGCAAAAATCGCGCCTGCGTAATTGCGCGCTCGCGTGCGCGAGTTGATGATGAAGGGGAATAAGCGAGTGGTATTCGCCGAGTGCTGTTTACTGGGTGAGTTGGATTCTTGGTTCGGGGGAATTAAGGTTGAGGATACGGGATTGTTTTTGAATGGCGGAGAGCTGATGGGATTGAAGAGAGTGGGGAGCGAAAATATTTTAATTTTATTGCGTGTATGCGAGAGGCTCTGGCGTCAGTGGGTTTGGAATTTCATGAATGGAGTGGTATTGTGAGATTGACGTCATTGAAGTAGTCTTATAAATCAGGCTGGTGACAGGCTTTGACGTGTTCTTTTTGTACGTTACAATGGAAAAAACTGACTTTTTGATGACATAGTTTTAAATGACATAATACAGAGTAACCAAGATTTATTTAAGTAAAGAGTCTTAATTA
This sequence comes from Eupelmus kiefferi, assembly GCA_030522745.1. Lineage (NCBI taxonomy): Eukaryota > Metazoa > Arthropoda > Insecta > Hymenoptera > Eupelmidae > Eupelmus > Eupelmus kiefferi. Next base: position 12,352 of record JAPYZB010001621.1, on the reverse strand, counting down.
AAAAAATAATAATAATATCAAGTTACTTCACACATTCTAACCACGGCATTATCCATCAACCATCCTTAAATTATCCTTCCCCAACCAAAACCCACCTTAACCCGCACTCTCCAAGAATCAACACAAAAGCCGCAAAAATGAACCCACACACCATCCACACTTACAACGCTAGCTTCACTTACTCCGCTGCAATATCGGGAATGAAACGAGCTGCGGGAAAAGGACGAGGAGACGCGCGGCGTAAAGAAAACGAAACGCTTCCTTTCTCGTGCCGCCCTCCGAGATTTACACTCGCGCGCGCGCGCAACAACGAAGCGCATTCTCCGGCAGCGACATGTTAATTTTATTTGCGCATATATATTGATCGCGGCCGCAAGCGTGAAAGGAGCACTCTCAGAGGGCTTTCAAAATGCGCGAGGACGGATGAATGAGCGGGAGAGAGGGAGAAATTTGGATTTGCTTGGCGACTGCATTGTGAGAGTTTAATTGGTTTGGCTGCTGAGGTTTTTTTGAGGGGTAATCGGTTTGAAATTTATTTTAATGAAATTTAAGGTTGTGGTTTTGGGTTTTTTTTGGAGGGCGTTTGAATTATAATAATGGTTTGTTGCTGGAGATTGTGTAGGCAGATAATGACATATTTAATAAACGGAAAATTTCTCTCGATTATTAAATGGAAATTTGCATGTTTAGGCGAATTAAAGTCTAATCTTACATCGATCTGAGCTCGAACACGTGCTGGATAAATTTTGTTACTTGCAAAAATTTCCGAACGGCAATAAGGCTTGTAATAATTAATGAATAACAAAATATTCATTTTAGAAAGTTAATGTGGCGAAATGAAAATTCTCTATCTTATCTATATACATTCGTTAAAATTTTAGATATATATCTACGTACATTACAATTTAGATACGTGAAATACACCGACACTTTAACAATTATAAAAAATCATAATAGGAAAATAAAATTCAATAAGCGGCAAGTTTTAAAAAAGTATATTTTCATATTACGCGGTAAAAGTAGTATTGAAATATGTATCGGGTGGACACATGTAGGAAATAGATTAAGAACTTGCAAAGAAACAAATGTCAAGCAATTTCTTATCGACAAACTCCCAAAATAACAAAACATACCATCTAATAAAATCTCAAAAACCACTCACAAAATCTAAAAAATCAAGTACCCCATAAATCCATCACAAAACACATGTATACTCACGACTTCATCCCTCAGCCGAGGCTCGAACCCAGTCGCCGCTTCGAGCATCTCGCACTTGTCCTCACTAACTCCCAGCTGAAGCAGCAGAATGACCAGCCTCAGCGAGCACTGCAGGTTGTGCGAAGCGCGCTCTCTTTCCTGTATATGTACATAAAGACAAAAGAATAAACGGAGAACGGGTATGGTTTAAAGTAAGCGTAAAATGCTGCTGTTGCTGTTGTGGAGCATTTGGTTGCGTTCCAACTTTTCGAGGAATGAATGAAGTGTCAGTGGGGCTTTCGGTGAAAATAGCGAGGGAGAGCATAGGGAGATTGGATTTTTACTTTATGGGCGGCGCGGATTTTCGGGTGAGTGGGTGAGAATAGATGTAGTGATTTTTATTGTAAAGGTGGTGGGAGTGGTGGTGTAATAACGTTAGAAACATGATTTGATCTAGCATTATAATATGTTATGTATTAAATGAATATTGTTTTTTATGTTGATGTTAAAATGTATTAAAGAGAATAATATATTAAAGCTAATTAAATATTGCTAAATACAACATCCACGTTTCTAATGCAATATAGTAAAATGTTAATGAATCTTGTAATTTTTATCAGGGCATAAATTGCGTAAACGTAGTGGATCATAGGTCGGCATCGGTTTAAACTTTCGTTGTTAATTATCATTATAACAAATAGAAATCTTGCGCCTTTTCATTAATAATACTGAAACATCGTATTATCTATATGAAAAACGTACCGCAAAAGTCTCATTAACGCAACAGGTTTTTAAAAATAAAATCACAAAATCATTTAACCGAACCGATCTATTCCACATCAGCGTTCCGCCGTTTACCAAATTCCATCAAAAATTGCAAAGAGCCACATGCACTCTCCCTTCAATATCCAACCGAGCAAAAGTTCAATTTCCTTCCTTGCGCATCCAAGGCGAGATCGTTTAATTATTCCATACCGATCCACGGCTCCCGAAAACTCTTACTACGCTCCCATTAACGTTAATCGTCGAATTCCCGAAATTGAACGATCTCTTTTTGGATCGCATTATAAAAGATACCTACACGAGCTCGTTTGCATAATCGCAGTGGTGGAAGGGAGGGGGTAATGATCGCGATTTCGTCCGCGCCACATTGATTTTCGTGGCCCGGGACGATTGGATACTTTAACCGCGTAATGACTGAATCTTCCGTAATTTCGCGAGTGTGGCTCAATCGGATGGATTCACGCGTGCGCGGTGGGTCTTATTTTTTGTTTTTGCGATTTACTCAACATATTGTAGTTTAGCTTTTAAGATAACTGTTGGCGTGATATTTTCAAATCTACAAAAATGTACAACAGTGCATTAGAACCAGAGAAAAATATCGGCAAGTCCTATCCCAAGGAATTGTCGATATAATTGGAAAAGCGCTCGGCGAGCTGGGGCGAGCGAAAGGAAAAGGAAATCCATAAATCGGCGATCTCCCTCATTTTTACCCCAGAGCGCGCAACACAGAAGCAGCAACAGCAACAGCGGCGGTGGCGGCAGAAGCCCGCATTCAAGCGTGCACACACACAAAGAAAGACAGATATATAGGTAGAGAGAAGTAGCAGCAGCACATAGCGAGAGAGAGAGAGACAGATACATAAGGAGTGCAATTACCGCTCGGGCGGCCTGCAGCCGGTCGAGGTGCGCGAAGATCGCGCGATACGTGGAGTCGAGGAGGGTCGGGAGTCCGGTAGCCGAGAGCGATCGGGAATTCCGCTCCCTCATGCCGCGCAGCATTCTCTTCTCGATGTTTCTCAACTGGGTCGTCAGCAGGCCGATCTCCTTCTGCAGAGCAAAGCCCGGCCGCAGCCGCAAAAAGAACGGGGCTAATTAATCGCTGATAAATCGCTAGAGACGCTCTGTCTCGGCCGACTCTTATTCCCCCCCCCCCCCCTCTCTTCTTCTCTTTCTCTCTTGCTCTCTGTTTGTTTCGACTGGCTTTTCCGTGATTGTGTGTGTGTGTGTATGTGGAGTTTCAATATTGCAGAGATTGCACTTTTCATGGTTAATTCTGAGCGAGTTTATCACTGAGTGTATTTGTGTGTGTATTGTTATTTATGTCGCGGGATGCTGGTGGAATAAGAGGATTGTGCCGGCGCGTTGCGTTATTGATATTACGCGAGATTGTTGTCGGTAAATTTAGATTTCGTCAGATGCATATAGTTTCATGATGTTAAGCTAAGCGCGGCTCTAAATCAAATTGTGATTTGTTAATTTATCTCGTTTCAAGAATTTGTTGTTAATGTGTCAGATTGCTTTTTTTATTTACTGTAAAAACTCCGGTGGTGTGTAAATGTAATATATTAATCCCATAAAGAACTAAAATTTTTTAATTTATATAAAGGGAACTGTACAATAAACGTAGCTTACAAAGTAAACGAGATTTATATTTTAGTCATATGCAGCGAACTGATACCGTACGAGATTCCAACTTGATTAATTATTATTAAATTACCGCAAGAGAAATATCATACCTTTGCTGAAAGATTTTATCACATACAATGCTACAAAATATATAGTGATTATGGTCATTATAAGCCCTTTTTTATATTTTTTTTATTTATAATTTATTCAAACCATTTATTTAAATATTTTTTTAAAATCAAAAGTTGACCAATCACAATCATTTAGCTTTAATTAAAGATCTGAGTGAAAAATAAAATAATTTCGATTATTCTCATATTTTAATGGCTCAGAATTTTGAAATATGAAAAATGGATACTTGGATAGATAATATCAGTAGATAATATCTCTAATAAATAAAAATTTTATTTACAAAAAATGTAAAACAGCTAATAAAATATTTAAAAAGATTTTTCTACATATTCCCAATTTGTTCCTGCTTCTGCTACAATCAAATACCAAAATCCAACTCCAAAAAAAGCATCTCCCACTCACCAAAGCAGCCTTGATCTTGACCCTCGCCGCGAAGTGCGCGTCTATCCTCGCCTGGACGAGCTGCAGGTGCTGCTGGGCCAGGGTGCAGGTGAGCTTCTTTGCGGCAATCGGCGCCTTGTCCTTGAGCCTCTGGATCAGCTGGTGAAGCACGAGGGGCACGGCGAGACCGTCGGCCGCCTGGAGCCTGTAGCGATTGAGCATGAGGCCCGAGGCTATCGTCACCACGTGAGCAGCCTGGGCGTGCTGCAGGCCCAGCGAGTTCGTGATCTGGCGCGACGTGAACTCGCCGACGAATTCTGAGAAGCAGCGGGTGGTAACGAGGGAGGTAATTAAGATTCGTTTTATAGAGTTGTGCTGATGGTGTAGTTGATTGGCTGAGTGAGAGTTTGGTGCGGGTGATGTGCAGGCTGTTTTAAAGGTATTTGAAAAATGAGAAAGTTCGGGAGAGGACAATGATTGAAATTATGATTTTAAATAAGTTTTGGAGAAAATAGCTTATGCAAAAATTGGACAAATCTTACTCAAAGATAGGTTAGGAGGTTACGTTAATTTGTGTTTTAAGATTTAGGATTTCACCAACCTTTTCTTAATTAACGAGACTTTTAATTTTTTATTGAAAATCAAGTTAAAATAAAATAGATAATAGAAATTATTCTTAACGATTATATTGTGAAATAGTTATTTACGACACAAGTGTGGTAAAGTGATTTTAAACTCTTAAGGACGTTTATGCACAAGCGAAGCAGAGAGTGTGAAGTTTACGCGTGTTTAAGATCACTTTATCACCCATGTATCGAACATAATTTTTTGTCACAACGTGCTGAAAACTAATTGTTTTGATGCACGCATTTCCGACCAGGTGTGCGAGAAAACGTACTTCCCGCACGCTGTGTTGAAAACGAAATTCTGAATTACATGAAATTTGATTATTTACGATTTCAAAGCTTCCTGAACATTTTGATTTTTCACGTGTATAACAGTATAGGCAAAATACAAAATTAATGAAGAAGACAATAATCAGTTATTTCGGGCTATTACTACAAGAACTGTTGAGCTGCATAATATTCTAAAAACCAACGTAAACTCGAAAATACAACAAACGACTTCGGAAAAATCAGCAACGAATGTCATTCAAGATCATCCAACTGAAAAAGGTCAACAAGTCGAGACGATGGAAGACCAACGACTAACTTTGAAAATGATTTGTCCCACTTTTTTCACCAACCACAAACTATGTATCGGCGCAAACACAACACATCACCAAACTCGCACGTTCGCGCGTTATATTGTCGATTCAGCGGAACTAATTTAATTGAAAGGATCGCGTGCATGTCAATCCGTGTCCCTTGTTTTTTCTTCACAGTATTCGCGTTTTCCTACGTTCCGAGAGCAAGCACAATTTTTTTCTCAAGCGCTCGTCAGCACTTATTGCATTTTTTAAGAGATGATTAGCTATAATTAAGAGCCTCGGTTAATTTAGTTCGAGAAAAGTAATTAATCATTCGCGTGTGCTGTAATCCTGAGAATGTATTCGTTGCATTAAAGAACTAGTTTCCTTTGGCGTATCTTTAATGAGTTTTACTTGATAGATGTATTTCTTATTAGTTAATTGCCAAATCTTACTTTCGCTGAAGTTCCTAACAAAGTTTAATTAATTTCAAAAGCTGCTCTATTTTACGTTATAATATAGATGTTTAGAATAAAATAAATTCATTGGGAATTATATATATCAAATGTACCATCTTGATGACATTTAGATACATTTCAGTTATTCAGAAGTTCCAGTTTCGTTATGTTTCAGTATAAGAACCAATATGTATAAAAAAATTATATAGAACTGTATCCAATATATTACTCTGATGATTTCACGCAACTGAAATTAAACCTTGTCAATTTATAAACAGCCCAAAGCGCGCTTCTTTTGTTCTCCAATTCCCATCTATCCTCGAGCCCCGCCTCTAAAATCACAAGCCTTCCCCCATCGATTAGCCAATATCCTCTCCCGGCGAATCTCAAACGTCCCTCCAAAATCGGCATCCATTTCCTCTAAACAAGTCTCCTCTCGATCCCCTGTTATGACACAATAAATCCGGCGCGCCGATCTATCACCCGCAACGCAAACATTAATATCGCGTGTCCCCCCTTAATTGTATAATCCGATCCGGGGCTGCGATCAATCTTGACCGCGCGCGTGCGGCCTGTTGTGCTTGTATACCTGGAAAGATCTGGCTGAAGTTGAGAACTGGCTCGGCGCTTTTGATGGTGACGGTAAAAGGCGCGGTGGTCTCGGCCTGGCAGGGACGAAGCAGCATCTTCAGCGGCACCTGCACGCTGCGCTGGACCACGCGCAGATTGCCGTTCTCGTTCGAGTAGCTGGCTGTGATGGTGAGCTCCGAGGAGGGAGGTAGGGCGTCGGTTTCGAGGTAGACGGTGGTTTCCATGGTGTATTTCTCGCCTGTTGGGAGTGAAAATTAGGGTTTTAGAGAGGTATTGCAAAAGAGTGGAATTGGGAGAAGGTGATTGGGAAATAAATTTTTGCAATTCGTTTTTGTTGAAGGTACGTTAATTTTCAATGCTTGTATTAATTTCTCAACGTTTTATAAATTTGGCCTATGATATTCTATTAGGCCTACCTTATACAAAAACAATATAGATTAAATAGTTTTAGACAAAATTATTCAAGTTATGAATTAAATTTTATAATTTATATTTTATTAAATATAAAAACTTTTCAGATGATTATTGCTTCCTATATACTCTAATAGTTTCAATAGCTGAAATGTGTACTTTTATGCATTTTTTTACCTATTAATATCTTTTTCTAGATTCATGCATTTTTTCTATTTCCACTAGGGTTGATATATAATTATTGATATCTAAATCAAGATGTGTATTATAACATATGTCTCATCAAAAAATTGGGATATTTTTCTAGCAATTCGTTGCATTTTCTTCAATTTTAATTATCAAGAATTTATTGAGATTTTTCTAAACAAACTCGAAAAACTGTTTTAATTATTTTCAATATAAATTTATATAAAATTATTTAGTCTTCTACATACTTTGATTCTGCACAAGTGCTCATCAATCATTTCAAAATTTGCTCTGAACTACAAGATTTACGAAACACGATTACTAGATCGCAGAACCCCCCGGCAAAAAGCTATTCCGCGTGTTTACTGAAAAACCACAGTGGCAAACGAGAATCCGCATACTTCAATCGGAGAAACAAATCAAACGAGCAAAGAGCAAAAGTGCAAGTTTCCTTACAGAGGTTAGAGAGTCCGAGGCAGTCCTTAGAAACGACGAGGGGCCTGGGGGCCTCGATAAAAACCTGCACGTCCTGCAGAGCCGTGTATGACGTCAGCTCGACGTCGATCTTGCACATAGTAGACTGGCGGGCAGCGGCCGCTTCTTTGTCCTCGGCTGTGTTCTCCAGGCCGCTCGCTGAGCGCGCGTGAGGCGAGGGCAGCAGCTCCGGCGATACCACCGCGTTGATCGACAATTCCGATTCCATCATCGCATTTGTCACCTCGGCATCTGATGGAGAGATTCGAACGGTTGTTTTCAGTTTTTTTTTTTCGAATGGTTGGTGGATGGTTTTGTAGAGGGTGCGGGGTGATTTATGAAATTAATAAATTTGGCGATGCGAGATAAAGGATTCGCTGTGAAGAATTAAAATTTATCGTTGGAATTTATTATGCTGATCTATTAATACTTTAATATTCGAAATAAAATATAATAATTTAATTGAACTCATTGATCTATATTATCGCTTAGTTGAACATGCAGAACAAACAATAAACAGCTAACCATCAGACTATTAATTCTCAATACTAAAACCGTAAAATTCGATACCACGTGCAAATATTACGCAATATTTATTAACGCAATTAGCTAACTCGTATAGCCATGACATCACTCTTATCGAGATCGAATCTCCGATAGCGCTTAAAACTCGGCTCTCCTCTCGATTTCCTTAATGATGACATAAAACTAAATTTACGAACGAGATCGGCATTCAAACGAGCCGCGGACAGAAATAAATAACAGCGCTCCCTTGCGCGCGCTAATTCAAAATAATTAGCGATCCAATTAATTAAGTCGCGCTCGCTCGATTATGCGTTACACGCACGCTTAGCTTAAAAAAGAAAAATGTATGCATGCAGCTCGTGAATATTACCTGAAGAGGAGGACTTTTTCATGAGTCGGCGCAGCTCGAGTAGCTCCTTCTCGGCGGCGACGTAATCGTAGCCGCGTCGATGGACCGGAGGGGCGACGAATAGTGAAGGTTCAGAGCCGAGATAGCAGACCTCCAGTCGACCGTCCTCTGATAGGATGACGATCGCACCGTCGAGATTCTGTGGACATGATGATTTGTTCGGGTTTTAAAAAGGGTTTGGGAAAGAGAATGACAATAAAAAAAAATGTATGTGATTATAAATAATAATTTTAAAGATTCCAGCTTGCATGCTCACAATTTTTTATCAATTTACAATATATTACAGAAATTTTTCCAAAAAAAGTTTCTCCACATATACATCTGAAACGGTACACTTCTATAATCTATCATCAACAGCAATGTCAAAAATCAAACGAGCAATTTCAAAATTTCTCAAACATCCCTTTCGCTTTCTCTGGCACAGCCGTCTCATTGACGCGTGCCGCGGCGATTCTCGGAAATCGTATCCGGGTCGCACGCGAGAGAGCAAATCGGTATCATCATCGGCGCGCCGCGAATTCCACGTCGCCCACGCGCTTAACGCATGCTACCATGTATATATGCTTGAAATGATAATGTACTAGTGCAATGGAGAAAAAGGCACGTGATGGCTGGAAATGCGGAAGAGGAGCTTTAATATAGAGCGCCGACGACGGAAGGACGGCTGGCGGATTCTTGCGAAGGTCGTTGGAGGGATCGTGATAAGTTTGGTTTGGATAGTAATGAGTAGCATGAGTTTAACGTTAATGACACTTTACTTTAAATTTGATCTCAGTCAAAAGTTGTAACAAGGAGATATTAAATTTGTAAGTTGAATTATTGCTAACTTTATATTAACCTTTTATTAGCAATTTCCAAGATAATAAGTAATAAAAATAAAGACGCTATAAAAACACAAAAACGGATCTTTTCTATCGTAATTTAGAAGCAGTAAATGGATCAAAACCTTCATTTTTCAATTATTGTGAGTGACTAATTTTGATTATAAATTTTCTAAAATTAATTACAAAGTAATTAAGTTTATTGTGGTTTTAGAGATTAGGCTTAGAAATGATGAAAATCATCAGAAATATTTTTGCATCCAAGCAAAAATTCAAGCAGTCTATCTTGACCATTGACTACTCCAATAGCGATTTCAGGATATTTAGATTTCTATCAGTACATATATAATCACTCCAGCAATATGCCTTTAAATACCATGAAAATTCAATCTCCGAAACGAACCAGCCACAGCCTCATCCTCCCTAACCTCCAAAAATCATCTCCAAAAACTCAAGCATCCCAACGATCCGCCCCAAGCAGTCCCGTAACCGCCCACTCTCCAAAAACTCCCGCCATGTAATTTTTGGCTCAGCGAATTTCCACCATCCCCTTAAGGAATAAACCTTCACTCCAGCAGCATTACGAGCAAAAAATCGGCAGCTCGGTAACAACAGCGCATCCCTCCAGATAAGATCGGCAACTCAGATACGCGCTTTCCCCGCACTTAAGCCACACGGCTTACCCATATACGCACGCCATTCATAAAGATTCGACTGTCAGAGAAAGAGAGAGAGAGAGAGAGAGAGAGAGAGAGAGAGAGAGAGAGAGAGAGAGAGAGAGAGAAGCGTCCATCCAGACACTTACCTGAAGCTGCGCCCTGGCCACAGCGACGGGAGCGAATGGTAGCTGGGCCGACCACTTGAGGGTCGTGCCCTCGTAAATCATGAGCGTGCTCGTATCGGCGATCACGATCACCATCAGCTTGCCGTCCGGCTCTGCAAAGGGAAGATCGACACTCGATGATTTACGGTTATAACGATCGCGCACGCGCGCATGCGCAAAACGCTCCCTTTTCCAGCGCGAGCAAACTGCCTGACAATAAACGTCGCGATACTTTTGCCAGGCGAATGAGCCGCGCTGGACCCACCTCGAAGTTTCTTCGCCGTTTTTTCTGTCCTTTTTTTTGGGCTGTTTGTTCTTTTTTTTACGCGGATCGTTGTCGGCGAGCTTTAATTAAGACGTATAGTTAGGACGCGGGCAGAGAGGAAAAAATTACCGAAAGGGATATGGGCATTCTCGCTGCGGCTGTGTTATGACTGGCCTCGTAAAAGCGCTGACTATAAAGCGAGGAGCCGAAGGATGCGCCAGTCGCTCGTTGGAGACGCTGTTAACAAACAGTAAATTCCGAGAGATTGGTTCGGTACGGTAAATCATTGGGGGTTAGTGGAATATGCCGCGATCGGTTGAAACGATCGGGCTGCCTTCATTTTGAGATCGGAGATATTAAACGAAAGCTGTAGTTGAAGTTTTAAGTATATTGCTAAATATTTTGCAACTATTGTGTTAGTAGCTTATGTACAAGATAAACGAGATATCAGTATTACGTCTGATAAAAAATCGGTGGATTTAAAGCATTTATTCCTCTCTTAAAAAAAGTATCACAAAAAGTTAAGCCTCTAAAGGCTCAACTCTTATTAGTCCTTTAGAATGAGCGCGAGAATCAAGTTTAGGTTCAGGAAGATTGAAGGCGCGCAGAGCGCACTGGTTTTATAATAACATCGTGATAATACTGTAACAATATTGTGTTAATATTGCGTCAATATTGTGTCAATATTGTAATAATATTGTGACAATATTATCACAATAATATTGCAATGATGTTGTATAGCTATATTGCGTTAATACTATGTCATTATTGTAACAATGAATTAACAATATTGTAACAATGTTGTAGCAATATCGTAACAATATTATATTAATATTGTGTTAATGTTGTATTAATATTGTGTCAATATTCTGCCAATATTGTAACAATATTGTGTCAATATCGTAATAATATTGTGTCAATATTGCGCTAATATTGTGTTATTATTATTGTGTCAATATTGTAGCAATATCTTCTCCTATAAAAGGAACCATAGGAAGTTAAAATGTCTACATTCTCGACTCTTATCGTATAGAATGAGCGCGAGAATCAAATTCAGTTTAGAGTAGATATAAAGCGCGTAGCGCGCTAGATTTAACTAGTATATAAAAATCTATAATACATCCTACACTGTTAAAAATTTCTTAAAGTTTTTTTCCAGTAATGTTACTGAAAACAAATTTAGTTACATCCCTATTCAGTTACTTTTTATTTAATATTTAATTAAAATACTGAATTTAAAGTTTGACAATAATTTGTCATAAATTTTCAATAAAATTTAACCGAGTCTTCAATCATAAATACGTGGAAAAGACTTCAGTATCGGTATTTTTAGCTGAAATTCAAGAAAAAATTTTCAACAGTAACATCAGAAATAAAGAAAAGTTAATCACCTATAACATAAGCGAGAAAGCATAACGCGCTGTACTCCAGCCTCTTGGCGGTCTTAATGGAGGTGCAGGCGTCGCCGAGGCAATAGAGAGTCCGCTCTCCCAGGACGATAATGCCGACCTCGAAGCTGCTGAGGATGACGGCGTTGATGCCGATTATCGGCTCGCCAATGTTGTAGCTCCAGTCTGGCACGATGCCCTTTGTGACGTCCGCGCCTTCCGCCTCCTCCTTCCTGCCGACTTCCGCTATGTTCTGATACCTACGGGTGATAGCGTGCAAATGCGTGATGCAAATGATGCAATAGAGTCAATCGTTTGCTTGGTTGAGTTAAAAATTATATCAAATGTTAAAATGAGTATGTTGTTTTCGAGTAAAATTACCGAATTGTTATTTAGAGTTTTACTTCGAAACTGCATATTTAAACTAAATTAAAAATTTCTATGTACGAAGGGATACATATTTGCTTTCTTTAGAAAATAAAATTTGCATTTAATTAGGTCATTTGCACAAATGCTCAAGCGCATACTTAAATAAATAAAAAATGAAACGGAAGCAAACAATAATAAAGATTAAAATTAACGGGGCATCCGCAAGGGCGCTGAGGGGGCACCTATTCGATCTCGACTAATGCCACTTACTAATTTATTTATTCATTTATGTTCTGTGCCAATCGTCCTAACTTATTACTTTCA